>JBAJNP010000264.1:0-27182 GCA_036877545.1 Yasuhikotakia modesta | reverse complement strand
ACACACACAATACAGGGTCACCACACCATAATTGCTGCCAAAAATAAAATTTAGGAGTTTTATCAGATTCCAGTGGGGTTACAGAAAGAACATTTTATAAGTCATTATAGAAGCCTTGTGGCTTTCTGCAAATGACCATTAAAAGCATTGCTGGATATTTTCAATTATCTATAAAAAGCATTATTGTAAGGCAAGCATTATTATTATTGTTGTTGTTCCTAGTAAGGGTGTGCCCTAATTCCTTCAAATTATGTTGCTTATTGACGGGAGGTGTGCTATAACATTACAAAAAAAACATCCCATGGACTTTAAGGGAGGGACCAAAGTAATCACCTAGATACACACTAGCAACCATTCGGAAACACTCAAACAACTAACACTGCAACACACCAACAACCAATCAACTGCATAGTAACTAGAGGGGTGTGCAAGAGGGGTTACACTACAGGGGTGTGTAACTAAAGTTTCAAAGCATTGCTGTATTTTACCTTGTAATACAATGTAGATATTCTCAATATAGATATAATATATATAAAAATATAACTGTGCCAAACTCTAATCCTGATAAAAGTAACAACTCTATGAGTTAAACGTCACAACTTCTCAGATATTAATTTCTATATTGATTTAATGCTAAATTAAATCACAGACCAAAATCCACCCAAGATTTGCTTGTTCAAAAACTCAGAATTATTTTGTACCATAATCTATCCTAAATTAAAATTAATACATCTAAAGTATATACTTTGGTTATCTATAGAATGTTTCTATGCTTAAACATATTTCTAAGCTTTGAAACTTCATGAAAGCTTTTTTCATTTGCAGATCTGGCAACCTTAAAGACTAAAATATTACATTTTGTTTAAACCCACACAAGTTTTAGTTTGAATTCATCAACCTCTGAGATTAATGATGTTCGTGAGAAGCGAGGGGAGGAGAGAAAGACACAGAGATGGATAGAGTAAGGATGAATGGGGTGATACAGGAACGTAAAGGGGGTCTTTATCACTCAGTTCTTGAGTCTCTGTTTACCACGTTGTCATTTCCTGCCAACGCCACATCTCTCACTCCTGATGTACAACACGAAGAAATATTCAGCCGCGATGATCTCAGCGAAAACGAATTAATATTTCATGTGTGATGGAGCCTTTTAATATTTCAGAAGCAATTAATAAGGCTGGGGATCACTCGTCCCAGAGAAAATAGCCGTCTTCGAATGTCAGCCGGGGATGAATGAGGGTTTGAGTTTGTTGCCTTGAACCGCTTGTTGCCACTAGCATTCGTCCCTGCCTGTACAGGTATACGCTTAGCCTTAAATACACGCAACTGCATTACTTGGTGTGTGCCAACTGCCCATGACGATTTTAAATCGCATTACTCACAGAACTCACCAAAAAGGGCAGAGCTAAAGTGCAAGGTAATGATTCATTTGAACGGTTGACATAAATCTGAATGCAGAGACAGTATATCACATACGGAAAGCAGCAGAGAGATCATATCGGTTTCTATGCTAAAGTATTTTACAATTACTGTTGAAGACGCGCAAGTTTGTAAGTTTGTAAATCCACAGAGGCCTGTGGGTAGTTCAAGCCTTCATAACACTCAAGCGCTCACGCTAATGAGTTTTGCACATGCAAGTATCACTAACATTTGTTTCCTGAAATGTAAAAATGTTTGTGCCCACACACTGTTTAGATATGTAATTGTGGTGGGTTTGTGCCACATGCCCATGTGAAAGAAACAAGCAGTATGTGTGTGTGTGTCCATGGCAAAAAACAAGCTATTCTTTCTGAATTATTACAACTAGAACTCATTTTCAACATGGCCCTGGTGTCAAATGCCTTTAAACCATTAACCAAACCCTCTTTACATCTCTCTCTCCCCTCCTCATGTATCTGACATAGAAGGATCAACCTTCTACATGTATATATCAGAAGCATTTCCACAGAAGAACCAATGAAATTAAGAGGGGCAGTGGGAAACTTCAGCATTCAGCTCTGCGGTTCTTCATTAATGTTCAGATTATCTCAGGACCCTGCTGAGAACGCTCAGAAGTGCTATCATGGGAACCCTGAGCACCCATAATTCCCTGAGGAGAGGTCAGAGCTGGCTGGGGAATAATGGATATTTGCTAACTCAAACAAACCCTCCTGTGAGTGTTGCCTCTAAAATTCAACACAGGGCAACAGGAGAGATGTGTGCTTCATCTGCCAATGTATAAATATACAGTAGCACAGACTAAATACAAACTAAGAAACAGCACTAATTCTGCTACTGTACCTTTAAGATGTGTATATGTAAATGACCTCTGTCATAACTGGCTAACCTCATCACGTTTACACTGTTAGGGCTGAATGCTGAATACAGAAAGTGTTGATATGAAAAAACAGGGAGGTCATATGTTAATATATTCATAGCTCAGACATCATAAACGGTTTCTGAACGACCTGTTTTTGCAGCCAGGTTTACATAAATGGTCTCAGTGGACTGTGAAGAAAGCTTTGCATTGTGACCATTAGAGAACGGCCACAGTCATTAAACTCTGTTATTTCAAAGAACAAAAAACTGAGTTATAGAAAGAAATTAAGTGCATATAAACTTGCACACAAAGACTCACACAGGCTGTCCCCATGAGCCTCATTGTGTGGCAAATATCATAAAAACACTAGCCCCTAGCCCCTTATACTGTTGCTTTAAATAAACTTTAATCAATTCCAGCTAATCCATTTGCTTATTTAATAGCGAATAAGAATAATGTGCGCACACACACACACACACACACACACAGCTGCTCAGTGACAAACAGGCCACTCCGTTCAGTATTCATCGAGGTACGCCACACCTCTCCCTAAAACACTTGTGAGAACTGCACTCTCATTAAAGTCGACTTTCTAATCCTTAGCTAAAGAGGCGGCTCTGAAATTCAAAGAGCGTTTTCTCTCGCTATTTTAATCCCTTTTCTCACCGGCCTTTTTCCTTCCTCCACCAGCGTTTAAAGATATAACTAGCCTGCGCTAAATACTCCACACACCTTCCCTTTACCCTCATCATGCATTCGAAGGAAGAAATGCAGCCGCATGCTTTGGCCATGCACCTCAGGCTTGGGCTAATCAAAAGCTCTCGTCCGAGGAGACTTTCCCTGGCCTGGATCCGATCAAAGGGCACTCCAGCTCGGAGCGTTGCGGGCAGCGAGCGCCTCTGATTGCCAGCTGATTGCCCCCGTTCATGGATTATTCTCCACCCAGAGGCAGAGAACAGGAGAGTGCGCTAACCTGCCAGCTTTACTTCATCTCGTATTCAGGCTGTTATTACTGAGAAGGGTACCAGTAACCCTGAAGGATCTAAGAGGGACCGCACACATCCAGTGCTGATAGGAATAACCATTAAAACTGAAAGACGGCTAACTGTAGGCCTGTGCTTTGACCTCAATTGTAAACACACACACACACACACATATATATATACAAGGTGTCCATGACAACATACAGAAATAAACAAATCAGCAATAACAGAAGACTTGTAGTTCATATCTGAGTGTTTGTCTAGAACTAGTTTTATGCCCTACTGTAGGGATTGATTCATAATGAATCAGATTTTCATCATTTAAGATTGAAAAAACAAAATATAAATGTAACCTATCATCAAATTACATTTACTGCTATTATACAATTATTTTTTTATTAATTTAATAATTTAAAGTTTATTAAAAGTTACTGTACTACGTTGTCAAGGAAACAACAGCAAAGGGCATGATTGAGATTATTGAAATACGAGACATGCAATGTGTGAAGTGAATGTCACATCTATACTATATATAAATAAAATGACAATTGGTGCAGTCAGATGGTCATTACAGCAAAATAATCACCAAACGGGATATCTGATGGTACAAGCTAGTAGATGCCTTTTACATAGCTACATCACAAATAAATAAAAGGATATGATATATTGCTTAAACATTTGCGTATGTATGAAACACACCAGTATGTAAATAATTGATTGTCATGCTATTTGATGTCAGTTCTCAACTGACCAATCAGAATCAAGCATTCCACAGTGGCACCTTACAGACATTCCAATGATTGTGATTCTGTTGCTTCGTCTGCCTTTTACCAAAGACTATAAACTAAAACCAGTTAACGCTAGAAAACTGTCAAGTCACACCTGTTGTGTAAACACACAGTGTACACAAATTTAAATTGAAAAAACCTAATAAAACACAGAAGATTGGCGTATGTTTGGCCTGAAAAGAGATGCTAATTTGTTTAACTATGTAGATTTCATAAATGACTTGGATAGCTTCATTAACATGATGTCTGCGCCTCAGCTTTGTAAATACTGCATCATTTTCCCGTACCTCTCGCTCTCTCTCTCGTTCTGTCTGCTGAATACTAACACGGCCCTGGGTCTGTTTGCCTAGCAAAGACGGAAACAGCAACATATTGGTGTGTTCCAGCAGTCAGGTGTGTGTGCATGTGTGTGTGTGGTGAAGACAGGAGGTGGTTTCTTGGTATTTATATTGTGGATATATCAGCCACTCGGCACTTCCAAACACACAGAGCTGGCCTTTAAAACCCAGACGTGGATCCACAGCCAGAAAGAAAAGAAGAAATGAAAGATAACGGTGAAAGAAAAGGATAAAAGAGGGGCGATTAAACACCTGGAACAAACAAATTAGCTGCTAAACTGTTAAATAAATCAGTGGGCCGAATGACTAAATATCGGTTTTGGTACAGCACCAGCTTTTGGTACATCAAAATCTATATTGAATAGATACCTTAGGCAACAAATAGCTTGGAGTGACTAATAAAAACTAAATAGAGAAAAATTTAGCTGTCTATAGAAACAAACATTTGTAATTCTTATATTTTTTGTAGTTTTTGTGGCAACAACAAGTTACTACCTGAAACTGTTACCAAATCACTTGACCGTCACAGTTTAAGGCCCGTGTTGACAAGACTTTGATGTAACCAGGAAGTTTGTCATAAATTGACCTGTAAAAATGACCGTAAAGATGACCGTAATGATGCGAAATTGCCTCCTAAATGAGCAAACGTTGACCGCAGATTGACCTGCATAGTTCATCTGAATCTGCAGCTCAGTGCCACCAAACACACACACACGCGTGCGCACACACACACACTTAGCTGAGATGAAATGTGCCTCTGGGTCAGGGCTCTACAATGGGTGGATAACTCACGCGCCACCATGTCATAATCCATTACAAGACTGTTATTGGCTGTGCAGTAAATTGCACAACAACAGCAGGTCCAGCTGATGATATGTGGCGGCGTTTGCAGAGGCCTGTGATGGACTCTACAGTAACTCTACAGTAAGCACTGTCAGCTTATTCTATTAATGCAGATCTCATAATGGATCTCAAGTTGCTCGCCGTGGCAACCTTAAACAGATCAGCACATTCAAACCACTGATAAAATCAAGTTACTAACCAATATTAAACCATTTCCCCTTCTCAACTTTGCTCTCACCTAATCTCTATAGCAGTTTCTTTCTCTACTAGAATAAAAAATGCAACATGGACTTTATGGTTTCAAAGCACGGTTTCCTACCGAAATACACTGCTGCAGTTATTGTTACTTCTGTCAAGTCATAATAAATTAATATGGGCTCTGCTTCAAAAAGTGTAGGATCATCTCAAGATCACGCTATCCCTCTTTTGAAGTACCGATCACTGTAGTAACTACAAAAACTGGTTACCATGGTATTTTTTATAAGGGAGAGAAACATGCCTGTAGAGAAAAAACTTTGACAGAAAACTAGTGAGAGTTAGCATAGATAACATAGCATGTAAGAACTAGCACTGGGAAATGACACTGAGAGGTAACTTGAGAAATTTAAAATATATACATGTTCTTCCCAAGGTCTTTTGTTCACAAAAAAAAGAAACAGAAATAGAGAGAAACAAACAAAAACAAGTTCACATTGGCTTACAGAGCACAGTGAAAAAAACATACAGGTGAATAAAAGCAATAAACTTAGAAATAATAAACAATTTCTGACGTTTCTTTTTCAGACTGAACAACAGGCAAAATTATAAAGAAAAACCTCAACGAAAACAAGCCAAAAGTTAGCATGCAAAACGCAAAATGACCACGGTTGACTGAGAGCAAGAAACATGAAAATAAAAACATAAGATTTTTGTTTTTGTTGAAGAAAAGGGACTGAATAAAAAACTGTGAGAGAGAGGCAAGCGTTTCTCATTAGCATGCTTGGTCAGGTATGGCTCTGGTCTGGCTAGCTCTGAGCACATCCAGCTGTAGCAAGGTCTGCCAGTTCCCTCGGCCCACAGACCTGACCATAATTACACGCTTTAAGAAGAGGAAAAAACTGGGGCATTACGAATTCCTCCCTCCGCCTCTATCTATCTCATCAATGCGCCTGTCGTCGTCTAATTAGCGGTCTAACTGATGAAAAATACCCCTGTCAAAATAACTCAAATAATGACAAAAGTTAACGCAGCTCCCCATTTACTGCGGCAGAGTCTCAAAGTACAAAAGCTGTCAGAGATGGAAGTTCATTGATGTCACAAAAAAGGGAAAGAAGAAAGAAAACAATGGATTAGGTTATTGTGGGAGTCTCTGTTTAGAATTAGTTTGCTTGTCACCAGCTAACAGAAAACTTTAGAGATTGGAAATCAGTTGGAAGTCGACAAGCAATTTTCTTACTCAATAACAACTCAATTCCAAACAGAATTTATTTGATTTAAGATTTAAAACTAATGAACACTTTAAAGTATTTTAAAGGAACACAGTTTTTTTGTGTAAATTAATTTTTACCATAGCCAAAAAAGAATTAAACTCAAAGAGAAGTTACAAAGGTGTGTAAAGTTATGAAAGTTTGTTTCACAGGCCGATCTGACAATAATGTGCAGGTTTGGTGTAAGTACTGTTCAGCTGGTCATGTGATCTCAACACGATGGCCGCTATGAAGCGGACCACCTTATGTGCAAAAAGATCTTTGGTTACTAGATCATCATTTTGCACATAGCAGTACTTTCAATGCTTAAAAGACTACTATGTAAGACTAATAAGACTAATATACGTACTGTAGAAGGTTACTTAATGGAAAATAAGCTGCACATCTCACACACACACACACACACACACACACACACACACCCAACAGGAAGTACTTTGTCTGCCTGATTAGGTGTAAATAACAAACATGAGGGTCGACCTGCTGTGCACTGCAGAACATCTGGAGCAGGTCAACATCTGTGTCGAGGTTGCTAACATCACTAAACAAAAGCTGCCAGCCTCCAGCACTGGGCTAATAGAGAATGATGTGAGATGGAGAATGATAATGATGGTGAAGGCCTGCAAAAAAGAAAAACATCCAGAGAGACTCGTAACAGTTAGTGTACATCAATCACCAAAGGGGATGTGGCCACCATATCTGGGCGTGGCTACATGTACTAAATGTATGGATTAATATTTGATTGAATATTAGTAACCACCAGTCAGTCTTTTTCTCAATCTTCTGACTCAATTTAGATATGCAAGCTTTGTGAAAGCATTTACCAATTGATGACTTTTAACAATCAGACAAAGAACTGCAGAGGCAACGTATCAGATTCCATCTTCGCTTTCTAAAGAGCTCTGCGGTGGCTGCGAGATGTTCATTCAATGGTGGCAACTGGGGATGAAATTACCTTACGTGGGTTGTCATGAAAAGAAAAGCAGACTACATTCTCCATCCTTTGAATTAAAACTCATTAATGACAGCACTTCTGAGAACACAAAGGATTTAGAAATTAATATCTGTTGAACAAACCGAGGTTAGCATGTGATGATCGCTATTTCACTCTTGTGTTGCGGAGGTGAGAAGTTTCTGTCAAGAGCTTCTTATGGAAAATGCATTTCAGGGTGTGGAAGCGAGTAGATGCTATGAGGTTCCTGGAAGATTATATTGATCTTGTTACAAGGTTTTTTCATACTGTTCTTAGCTGGAAAGTAGCTTTTCTTGGTTCATTAATCATTCAGAGATGCTTGTTTTGTTTACGTAAAAGTCTAGCACGCTTCCGTAAGAGGCATTTAAATTGAAAGGCATTAAAGGTTGTGCATCACTGTCAAAACATGGCTGCCTCCGTACCTGAAATCACTACCCATAATGCATCTTAAATCAACGCAGGGTATATTTAATGCCATATTATGTGGCTAATACTGATGTTTAGATTATTGCTCCATTCCTCACTCTGACAGTGTTTAGCAAAATGTATAATCTATAAATAAAATGTATTGGCTAATCTATAAATGACATCGTTTTTATAGCCATATAGTGACTTGTAACATTTTTTAACATGTTTTTGATGCAGATGCCAGACAGCCAACAAAATCAGTCATCCTTCCTACAGTAAATACACATCAAAACATTAAAGAACATTTATAGATCTCACTGCTCTATTCAGGTTGGAAAGTCCCCAATTTGAAACATATAATGTACTCCTACTTGAAGTTTCTGCAAAAAAAAACAACGGTTTTAAACGGTCCAGTTAACTTGCATATGCTAGTGTAAACAAAAACACATTGAAATAGTGACTAGCTGTGACTGGCTAACACTAATAACCATTACAAATGTAAACTAGCACCATATAAGCCTAATCTGTCCAGTCTAAATTTGACCCAATGGACCTTAAGTGTTCTAAAAAGCCCCGGGAAGTCATAAGACATGTTGTTAGGGGTTTTGTTTGATCAAGTGTAATTTCCAGGGCTCTACAGGGAGCAATAAATAAAACAGATAACAGAGCTTGATGCAGAAACGGTAGCTGGGCGAGCTGTGAATGATGGGTAACCTGAGGGTATGTGCAGCTTTGCCCGGGCACTAACAGACTAAATGTCGCTCAGGAAGGCAAGGCAGTCTCGGAATGAGGATCGTCTGCTGAGTTCATTAAATCTGCCTGGAGGACAGGACCACCATCATCTGTGTGCATCAACAACAGCTTGCACACAAGAGGTGATACAGTTGGTGTTCAGCGACTAGCACAAAATCCAGGCCTGTGCAGTACATGCATTAAATACACAAATAAATACTCACTAGCAAACACATGTAGGGATACAAGGTAAACACGCAATTTAAAACGTCTTGTCACGCGTTTACATATTTACAGCTCAAGATGCTACATATGAAACACGACATGCATATAAAGCCTAAAGGCGAATTTCATTCTGGCAGGAACACACGCTGACTCTAAATCAATGTCTACCGTTGTATTGATTTGTGTTTATATTAGCATTAGCAAAACAGGGAGATGTGCAGATAGCCTAATCTAAACATCTCAAAAGCACTGGCACTTCAAAGACAAGATGATAGTACAATAAAAAAACGTCTAGCAATATGACGCATACATATAGACTAAATCTAGTAGCCAAAGCCTGTTTGTCTTCTCACAAACGTTCATGTACAATATTTCAGCTGTGCAGTGAAATACAGTCAAAGCAGTTCTTGGTCAGAATGATTATGTGAATTTTCGAAATTTCCTCAAATGTTTTAGTCATTGTTTTTGTTTAATGACACTAAAATTCAATTGACATAACTAATAGATATTGAGTTTAAAACAGTGGTGTTTTGTTGTGGTGTTAAAATAGGTATTGAGACTTATGAAATGAACTAAAATGTTTCCATCCTGTCGGTCTATCTTGCATGTCTGATTATATCAATGCAGGGGGTGTCAGATTTCACAGGGTAATGATTTCTAATTGTGTATTTATGAATTATCCAAACCTGTTTTCTCATAATGTGGCGTCATGTTCTCTTCTTTTCACCACGCTACTGATTAAAACATACTTGCTAATTAACATGTACTAATTGCCTCTACTTGTGACAGATTTGCTTGCATTGCCATCCATCCCTGACTAAAAATAACACTCTCAGCCCCTCCTCTGCACAAATTTATCACAGAGATGTCTTACAATGGAGCGGACAGCCAAGCATCGACTTTGGACGCCCCACCTTGTCAAACTCCTGACCGGAGCAACTTCTAACTTCTGTCACTGCAGTGCAGGAGCTGATGGCAAAAACCCAAACTGCACAAGATAGTTTTTATGTAATTGGATCATATTTATATATGTAGGTTTATAAACAGGACTGTATTTGTTAGCACAGTGCATTGGATTTTGTGTCAAAATGGTAGAGAATTGTGAAATGTCACCGACGACTGAGATTTAGGTATCGTGACAATCCTCATTTGTGGTGCTTGCATACTACATGCCAAAGTTACAACACAAACCAAAAGTGTTGCCAAGAGGCTGACAAAAACTGTAAGAGAGTGGTACAGTTTTTCTGACATTGTAGGAATGATGCAAATGATGTAGATACGGGATATCTGGGATACCTGTTTTACCGTTGTTATACAGTTTTTGACAAACATTTATCAGTTCTCTACACTGCTAACCCTATGCAAGGTTACTGGTTAACTAAACACAATACATTGTTATGCAAGTCTGAAAACACAGTGTCACACATACATTTACACTGATGAATGCTTTTATCCAAAGCATTTTATCAGTATGCGTGTATCCCCGGGGACTCGAACCAGCAACCCTTGTGCTGCTATCGCAATGCTCTACCAACTGAGCTACAGAAATGCCATACACCCCAAATGAGTGCGATGGAAAACAACAACAAATCAAAAGTCAGTCTTTAGAAAGCACAGAAACGCAAGACTGTAATTATCACTTATAGCAATGAAGCTACCAAGAAACACCAAAACATCAAGACCCTTTAACTGAAGCCATTTTTGATGTGATAATATATGCACACACAGAGGATGTGACTTCTGACACAACACTTTCAGCACACCCGCAGGCTCTTAAACAGTACGTAGGCACACACTTCAATTCCATACATAGCGGCTAATAAAATGCACTATACAACTAGACTACATCCATACTGTTCTCTCATAATTCATGAATTAATGCGTTACATTCACGATGCACGCATTGTTCTTTTCAAAGCCACTTTGGCAGCCCAGTGGCACATCCAAATGGAGACAAAAAGATCACAGACACTCGGGTACCCAAAAGAGATGTGTGAAAGAGGCCCGCCGTCACTCTAGCAAACAACAGAAAGCCACTGCGGTGAAAGGGGAAGCATTTAAATAAATAAAATAAAGATCATTGGTTGCCGCAGGCTTGGTTGCACAAGTTAAAGATTTATGTTATTCTTCACCAAATTTTGCTCAGAGGGACAACAGGAGTCACTTTCTCAGCAGCAAAGCATTCATAAAAGAAAACACCAGGGGAGACCCTAAGGCAAGGCCTCTGGGGGTGATGTGGACAACTTCGGATGAAAGACCACCTGTCTATCAGTAAAAGGTGAGGTGTGTATTAGTGGTAGCAGAACAAGATGGCTGTCAGGAGAGAAGAGTTTTAATGTTTCTCTTTTAATGAGGGGTCGATGTGTGTGTTTAAGAGCACATTTTTACCTGAGTAGGCCCAGTAGGACTCTTCAGCTGCTCTGCGGTGCCTGTCACCGATTGGTCGGTCATGATAGCCTGCCTTTGCCCCCTCAGCCAATGCTGAAACAGAATAAATGAAAAGGCATGTGTTAGAATGTGATCCTTTGGAGTTGTGACATGTTAGTACACATGCTCCCACACATTAAGCTGTGCTGCTCAGGTGACAAGTTGAAATCTGACTGGCATTTTTCTAACCATTATCCCCTGTGCATTATTTTCTGTCTCTAACTCTCTCTAAAATGAACTTTACTTTCTAGTTACTGGTACCAGGATTGACTTGAAATTCTTCTTACTGGCCAACCAAAAAATAGGTCCCTCATAAATACACAAACACAGACAGATGGGTCAAACTACTGCTCACAACCTCAGGCAAACACACAAATTGAGACACACACACACACACACCAGCCTGCCATCTTTGGCTGAACCAAGTCATTAAATCCTGTATAAACCAATCTGGCTCAAAAAAACTGCTCCATTAGAGAGAAAAACAGCCCCCACACAGCGGTATTTACAGCCTGTCTGCTCTGGGATCAGTTTCCCCCTCCCTCATTAAACATGTATGAGGGGCTAAATAAATAAACAAGGCCTGATTGGCCGGTGAGCCGAAGGCTAAAGCGCTAAGTGCTGAGGCAAAGTGGCTGTGGACAGGGTGCTGGCAGCTAGAGACAGTGAGCCGTTCCACTGCTCTGTCAGAGACACCGAGACCAGCTGCGTCCTACCACTAGGCCGAACTAATCTAGACTCAACTCAACAGGAGATCTAGACCCTTTTGCCTACTTGCTTGAGGCTCTAGGGCTTATATTAGCTGTGAAATTACAATACCGCAGGATTGGACAGCTTAGATTAGCTTAGAAACCTAAAACCTCTCATTCACAGAGGTTGCCAGAGATCTGGCCGTGTTGAATGAGAATTTGTTCCGACTTGCAAGCCAAGGCCGGAGGGATGGGAGAGAATGGCACATATCCCAGCACCCCCGTGGCCTCGGCGTGAGTTGATCAGAGGCGATCTTGGCCCCTCGGCTGCAAGATGTCTGGGATGCACCGGAAGGTGAAGGAACACGCAGAATCAGCCTCGCAGCTGCCGTCTGCGCCTAAACTTGCAAACACAGCATGGCAGGACTTGGGGGGCGACTGCCATTTTAGATCTAGACTGACCCAATAAAAACAGTCCCCAAAAGGGGAGGAAAGCGATGCGGCTAAAGAAAGCACAGTTAGGACAAAACCCACGCTAAGACGTTAACAAGAAACAGGCCATGCTTTTTTCCCCAAGCCTGCCGATGTGCTGACCACACTACGGTAACAAGGACACATCGTCTAAAAGCCATCACTCAAAACATAATGCAATTTACAAGGCCTCTCTCTCTTGCTGAGCATGCTGGGTAAGTACATTCTGATATGAACAATGGGTGACTTTTTGTTTCAATGACAAACTGCCTTGTGCTCCTCGCTGCTCTAATTCTTGAGGATAGCGGCTCGGGCGTGGTGGTGAATGCCAATGAGAGGGTATGCTATGGCTTCTCTATGAATTACATTATTGATTACCAATACTCTTTGAACAGAAAATGTAATTATGCAATGCAGCATACCGGGCTTAGTCACTATCCTCCTGATGTGTCACTCATGCTCTCTTTGTCTTTCATTCAATCACTCTCTCTTCCTTTCTTTTTGCCCATCCATCACTGAAGCTCCCATCCCTCTCATGTACTTCTAACACTTACTACAAGATACAGGCTGCTCCTTTAGCCACTTTCAGAGTCTGTAGCTCTTCAGCAGCTGAGTCAACGTCTCCAACAGCTCCAGATGTCCTCAACGGCAATGGCTGATCAACAAAATCATTGGACAATGATGAAAGCATCCCGGCCAATAGCGGCTCAACATTCAGCCATAAAACAATACGTAAGCTGACAAAAACAAGGCTGTCTAGAAACTGATCTGCTACAAAGACCTGCAAGAGACATTTTAATAGGGTACAGTTTGAATGGAGGGGTGTTTAAACTTACATACAATAAACTTATTAAATTTGCATACAATAACTTCACATGACTCGTCTCAATGCTTCAACAATTAATCACATATAAAGCAATGCAGGCAGCCTAATGTTTTTTTGTTGTTTAAACATTATTTATTTGTTTATGAACCACTTGTGTCTTTATATTCTTCCTCAAAATAAACATAATTAACATAATAAACAAAGGCACCAACAAAAATGGGACACATTCAGTGTAATGCACACACTGATGCGTATAACAAAGCTAGTCACACACACATTTTAACATTTTAATTTCTGTGGTATTCGTTTCTGTTAGATGTTGAGATGATGACAATACTATCTCTTGTCCTCCTTTAGGAAAGGGGCTGGGGTCTCCAGGGGGGATGGCTATTGAGAGTTACCTAGAATGACCACTGGAACTTACAGTCAGATTACCAACACACACATCACACAGATCAGGTGTGAACACACACTCTAGAGATGCACACACAACCCTGTCAAAATCAATCTGCATCAATTCAGCGCAATATGTATGAAGAGTGTGTACACACACACTCACTCACTCTCTCAAACACTCACGCTCTCTCTCTCTCTCTCTCTCTCTCTCTCTCTCTCTCTCTCTCTCACTCATATACACACACACACACACACACACAGACACACCCCCCAAAAGAATGTCATATTATTCAAAAACAAGCAGCACTGACTTAAAGCACAATCCTTTAAAATCTGGATTCAACTGTGAGCTGATGCCAGTGTGCGCTTGCCTTCTGTGATCAAATCTTCGGCGCCAGGGGTTCCATCTCGTCTGGCTCTTCTAAATGAATTCTGACGTAATTGATTTACATTCCTCTATTAAAGCTGCAGAGCTTTATGAGGAAGATATTGGGAGTTGACGTGTCTGTCAGGCTGTCTCCGTAGAAACAGCAACAGAACAACGAGAGTTATGAGAGCTCCGGTTTCCGACGTAGATTCCCGAACTCTCAACGAGACAAGTCTCAGAGGAGCCATGCGATCATATCATATTAAAATGCTGCTAAGATTGTTTTGCAAGAAAAGGACCAATCATCTTATGTCAGAACACAAAGTAGATTTTAAACGAAATCTACGATGGTTTACATGTTAACATTTGCATAAACCACAGAGTTGCACAGTGGCTTTGCACTGATAAGTATTCAAATCTGACACCTGCAGGTGTAAAACAGACCAGCCTGGCCTCATTAGTTAACCGGGTTTATTAGAAAGACTAGCACCAAGTCAACACTAACCAGCATAAACTAGTAGCTTAAGATGGTTTGAGTTAAGTTGGAATTTTCAACAAGGAAAAATTTCCAAATTGTATAGAAATAGAATAGAAATCTTAAAATTAAGGTCTGTGTTTATACATATATATATATATATATATATATATATATATAAAAATAATGTAAAACAAATCAAAAATGTTATGACAACACCGGAGGGCAGTAAATTAAAGAAAACCTCACAATATAAATTTAGCTAACAACAAAATAACAGTTGGCACATTTTGGAGTAAACAAGTTCTAAACATTAATTTGTAGCAATCACAGAAAAACTGTTTACATAATCTTTGATTAGCAAATTGATTAGCCAACAGATTTTCTATTTTTTTCAATTTGCAGCTTTTGTGTTATATTCAACAGTATATAATGGACTTTTTGTAAGTAAAGTCCATAATTCTCAAACATTTTAGATGTTATTGTCCTCAGGTGATGACTGAACGCAAAAAACATTAATAGCCAAAACTGAATGATGCCTGAAATGCTAAAACTTTTTTTATTGTATTGTTAAAATATAGTAATGACAATACAGCCCAACTTTACTTCACTGGAACTTTACTTTCGAGGAAAGAATCTAAACTGGCAAGGTAGGCCTGCACTTCCAAAATGTCAACTCAGTGAGTTGAACATTCACCCCACTGAACATACGGTTAGAGATGTACAATATGGAACACTGTTAATATGGGGAAAAAAAGCACTGCGTTATAAAATGTTGGGGTTTCACAATGGTACAGAAGACAGGAAACAAATAGCATTTCCACAGCACATTCATAAACACAAATAACATGATATTGATATTAACACAGCACTCCAAGATACTATTAAAGGTACACCATTGTACAATCATGGTATGTTTCAAGAAATATGGTATTATCATGGTACATTTGTCAATGTTCTTCAAGTACAGCCATAGTGAATGAAGTTTGAAAGTAGACTGAAAGTATGTAAAAACAACTGTATAGGATGCAGATATGAGATACTGCAGGTGACAATGACCAATTTTATTCTGCTCAAGGGTTAATCTTGCATGTGTCACATTTAATATGGTCATTGTGAATATTAAGGTTGCTGTAGCCTAATTAACATTCTTATCAAATATTCACTTTCATAAACTTAACCTTGACTTTGCTTTTGTCTTTTGAACAGGAAGGGTCAGTGTGTTTATGTGTATGTATTAACATTCTCCTCAGTGCATTCTCCTTGAAGGGTGGTCACATCTATACCACTGTACCATGTGTAATACATGGTGAAGACATAAATGCTTCACACATGCGCACACACACGAGCACACACACGCACGCACGCACACACACACACGCACACACACACGCACACACGCATGTCACCTCAATCTCAGAGGGAGGCAAATATAGACAATGACACTTTCAGCTTCTGCAGGACAGAAATACAGATTGAGGGGGAAGTTGTTGAAAAAAATGAAAAGTGAGGTTGTGGTATTTGCATAACAGCTTCATATCACGGTGTACAATGTGAGCCAATCAGAATGAAACTGTTTGGTGATGTCATACAATAACATTGTCTTATAAAACTCTGGTTTTAATGATTGCTATATTTATGTACCATATTTTTTACACAGTTGTAATGCTGAGGTACAACATATATTTAAAACCCCTAGTAATAATCATCCTTGTGTTACTTAAGCCAAATATTTGCCTCCATTTGGATGCAATTAAACTATGAAAAATTGATAACGTACAACCTCTGGCACCAAGATATCAAACTCCTATTAGCAAAATGTATTTAATAGCAGACAATGTACATTTTGTGTAGCATTACCATAATATCTGTGACAATGTCAGCTTTTCTGAAAGTAATTTAGTTAAAGCAGTAAAATAAGAGGCACACACTACTGGAAAAATCACTGACAGAAATCAGAGATCTTCTGTACCAGCCGACTGCTGTGATCTTTAGTGGCCCTTGTCCTTAAAAACAATGCCTCCCTCAAACCGGTTGTGTTTCCACTCACGCGAGACCTGAATAATGACACAGCTGAGTGCTACAGTACCCCACAGCCTGCCCACAAACAAACACAGCACACCGCAATCTTAGTTAAAGAGTCTTACCAAAACGTTTGAGCTCATTTTCTTGTGCAAAATAGTTTCAACTCAGCATCTCAAACATGAGCCAACTACGATCTGACAGAAGTTATTTAAATCTATAAAATTCATCAAAATCAATATAAACATTCAGAAATAAAATCAATTTATTTCAGAGAGCCTAGAAAAATAGTGTTTGGAGCAGCACTGCGGTGCTGCAAAAACAGGAACAGTTTCCATCAACTAAACGTTTTTCAGTCTAGACGGTTTCATTGAAATAATGGGGGGTGATTTTGTTTTGTCAAATGAGTCTGGCCAGACTGCTGTTATTTTAAAAACTTTATGTGAAGAGGATAAGACCCTTGATAAAATCCAAAGGCCCAGAACAACATGGTTATACCATAAAGAATTTTGTGGGTCCCACTTTTCTACTGAGGACAGGACAATATTCCAAGATGGCACTGTAGAATTAAGGGACCCAAAACTGTTTTCTAGGGAGCATGAGGGCAGATTGAACGCTTGTTCTGGCACTACCTGTGCTAAAGAAGTATAGATGTGCTTCTTTCTCTGTTGTGACAGACAATTTAGAGAATTCAATTCGAGATAAAAACTGGAACAAAGTGAAATGAAAAACTGGTCTTTCTATTTTTCTTAAGGCTTGAAGGTCAAAGCATGTGAGAGGAAATATCTTTAACAGATGCCACTTAGAAAGGCCAACAGCTGACAGCAGACAACTGCTTTAGCCCGCTGCGGTTCATCTCCCACAGCTGTGAGAAGACTGACAATCACACACACACAAACGCACACACACACACACACACACAAGCATATACATAAGTGTACATGCATACACACACACACACAAATGCACACATGTACACACACAAACGCACACACACGCACACACAGGATTTCAACACCCTATTTTCCCTGCGCTTAAAAACACCACACTGTGACTCTAACAGGACTAAAGCTTTAAGCTTTGAGACATCGGCCCTTGCAGTATTTGTAATGTTGGCATCTGGGTCCTGTGGCTAAGCAGCTATCTCCATGGCTTCAAGGACAACACACGAGGTCTCTTGTTTATGGAGCGTTAAATCCGAAAAAGAGAGAGATAGGGAGGGAGATCGAGGGAAACGGACTGTTATTAAATCGGAAGGCGCCTAAGCAGCTGACAAGCAGTGTGTGACTGTGTGTGTGACAAATAGGGAATGAGAGAACGAGAGAGAGAGACAGAGAGCGAGAGAAAGAAAAATGGTGCTGGCAGCGCCAGGCGACACTGTTAGACATAATAACATAATTTGAAGTAATGATGGTTGCCCTTTAAGAGAGTCCACAGGGAGAAAGAGAGACAGAGCGAGAGATGAACTGGTCTCTAAAGCAGCGTCCAGCTACATTGATGGCAAAAGCCATTTATAATGAAAGCGAACAGACTACTGTCACTCCCTGACCAATTAAGCAGGAAACATCAGACGGGCAAATACAGATGTGACTGGCTGACCAATGCACTGCAAGTGTGCTGTCCTTTATGTGCCTAATGTGTGCCCTCACTGTAATTTGGCAGTAACAAGGTTGTTTCTAATAGTTAAAGGGCTGTTCTTACTTTCCATTTCTCTCGACAGCAGTTGCAGGGCCGGTTCATGAGCCTCTGGTGTCTGATACCTGCTGGTACTCATCTTTGCTCACGGGATTTCAATTTTGCATGTTTGAGCCAATCATCTTTGTAGTAAATGTCATGTGACACTGTGTTTACTCTAATCACTCAGAGGGCACCAAAAATGACAATTTTTAATAAAAAATGACTTTTTAGACAAAACTGCCTACGCAAAACTATGCTAGTAACTTTTGGCTGACATAAAAAAACCCTTTTTCATTTTTTCAGCCCCTCCCCTCAAAACATAAAGACTATTTAAATTCCCAATAGATAGAATTAAATCCAATTAAACATTTGTTCTCACTAAATACTCACTAAAGTCCATGCAAAAAACCCCAAAATATGACTGTGAAAAAAAAAAGTTTGCAAATCTTGTTCAATGCTTGTTTGTTAAAGACAGAAAAGAAAGTATAAGAGAACGAAACACAGAACCCATTTAACTGATACACGAGGGTCAAAAATGCATCAACGTGTGCGAGTCAACAGACAGTGAAGTGCTTCATCATTTATGCACCTGTTTGTGATTAGCAGGCCTTCGCACTCATAGCGGGGTGTTAAGAATGCTAAAGACACCGGCGGAGCAAACTGCGAGAGACTCGATTAGACAGCAGTCAGTCACGGTGAGGAGAGAGAGCGAGAGAGCTGCTTCCTGTGGCTGGGAGGAGATGCTGGAATCGCTCCAGTGGACATGTGTTTGTGTGCGAGGAGTGTGGAAAAGGGGGCGCCTTGGGGCAGGACGTTCGGGCATGGAACTCGGGCCCACAGGAAACAGGAGGGAAAAAAAAGCAAAGACCTCGAAATAGCTTTTAGTTTCCCCTCAATTCTATTTGCATACAAAAGCTAGAAATGGCCGTGAAGTTCAGTCCCCTGAGGTTCCTACCGAATGCCAGAAACGCTTTCGGTACCTCTCGCTCTCGCTCTCTCAGTTTGCCCAGAAGTCCTCGGAGTCTATCAGGCACTGCATTATGCTTTCTGCTGGCTTCATTAGTCCTGCATGCTGCACTGGAGAATTTCATTACATACACACGCATCCAAAGTTCAGTACAAAACAACAGTCCCTTGGCTACATGAGGTTCCTTTGTGATCACATTACCCGGAGATAAAGTGAGATAGAGTGTGCTAGCATTCCAGTTAGTAGGGAAGAAAACAGAATAGCTTTGCACCCAAAGTGAATCGCATTGTCATTTGAAACTAAACCTTGCATATTGCGAACAACGCCTTCACAGAAGGTTTGGATCCCAACCAGGGCGCCATGTGTTCTGTGAAACCGCGAACGTTCTTTGCCCTCTGCAATATGCTCCACAGATCCCATGTATGAATAAATCACGGCTGTACACATCGTATTTTCCGCATCGAACCCTCTAAGGGATTAATCTATCTTATTCCCTGTCTCATTTACATTTTTTTAAACAATTAGTCATCACCAACCTGTACGGTTTGACAGTGATGAGTTTAAGCCTGACAGAGAGACAGAGTCTCAGTCACTGGGACTGTATTTCCTGTCAGGGAATGTGTGACGCATCAAGGCGCAATTGTTCTAGGAGTGTAAATGTTTCATACTTGGGTTTTAACTATAAATCTGCAGTCGCATTGTTGTGCAAGGGTGACCGCACATAATTTGTAACCTCCGGTATGGGAAAAGGAAATGTGTTTAGTCTCAGTTGGGTTGTGATGACACCACACACCCCGCCACCACCCAGCTAATGATTTTGAATCGATATCGAGACCCGCGGAGCTCCTTCAAGCAAAAGGGGTCGTCTCCTGGGTCACAGACAATCTATCATTGCCCAAATACCAATACAACCTCGAACTGTGAAAATGCCAGTGCAGGACTAATCAGAAAGGTGAATGTGAATGAACTGATAGTGTACACAATTTAAAGGTGAAAGGTATAAAAATTTGTTGGTACTTTTACTCCTTTGACATATAAAAAGTATAAACATTACCTGATTGTTTATTGGAGAACTTCTTAACCAATGACGAGTTAGAGGTAGGGCTAACTGACCAATGGTAGACAGAGAGTCTTAGCAAAGCATGTTTAAAAACAAATTTTCAATTCCATTACATTGACACAACAATTCTACAGTTACATGTACTGCAAAGGTCTGTTCACACCAAGAAACAGTAACTGTAATGATACCTATATTAGCGTTCCCACCAATGGACAATGTTTATTCCATGCACACACTGCAGTTGTCACTTTAAATGCTTAAGTCAGGTGGATTCTGATTGGCTGCCAATGATTTGTTGTTCATCAGCCTGAATAAAGTTTTTAAAGTAATCCCAATTATATTGTTTCCCTGTGCTGTAATTAAATGTAAAAAATGTAGCAACAGTTATTATTCTTAGTGTGAATGAGCCTTAAGTATAGAAGTAAGTAGAGAACAGACATCACAGACATACATAAATATAAAGATTCAATTAACCCCCCTATTTAATACCTCCACAAAAAAGTCACATACAAATTGATTATTGCTATTACAGGAACCACATTTCAACAGTAATCACAAATGTAACTGTCTCACTACAGTAATCTTATAACTGTACACAACACAATTATATAATTAAAATGCTAACTACTTTAGTAACAACAAGCTTCTTTATGTACTGCAAGTTATTTTGCTGCGTCACTGTTTTATGTTTATCTATCACACTGGTCCACAGCTCATTTATGTAGATGCGATTACTGTTACCTTTTAAATACACAAATGCGCAGATGACATCAAGTCTAACACACATGGACTGAAAATTCCACCATGGCTTAAATATTCCAAACTGTGCTGTGCTACAGGGACCATGAATGAGGCTGTAAATAAAGCTGTATTAGTTTGAATGTTTTTGATTTCATCTCTGAAGAATATAAAGCAAACCAATAAAACAGAAGCAAATATTATGTGGGCCGAGCTGTCATAATGACAATTTCTCCTTTGCTTATTTGTACTGTTGTTTATTAGTTTGTTTTCTTATGGGGCTCTCCTAAGTTTCACAGATCTGAGATCTGACAAACAGCCGCACACATGAAATTCAGAGCCATTTGTTTGCTCAATCAAGGGTGGATTAGGGTAGCTAGGCACATGAAATTGTGGCATTTGTGGTGTGGAAAACAGGAGGGTGACACTGTGAAAGCGAAGGCTAGTCAACGTTGAGATTTCCACAGTGTAATCTCACCACTGTTGGATTCACAGTGGTGAGATTACCACGTAAAAGTGCTGGACGTAAAATTCGTGAATGTGGAAATTCGATTAACACCCACGAGGTGATGAGACCCTTATTCTATAAACACACGAACACACACACACAGCTCAACGCCGGCCCAATACAAACAACCAGCTCTTGCCCCCCGCCAGTGGCTAATGACAGACCCACTGCTTCATGGCGGGAAAACCATCTGGTGGCTACAAAGCTTTTAAAGCAAACAAAACACCGCCAACCAGAACGAATTATGTGATCGACCATGTTGTCACATGTAGGCACACACAGGTCTTTGGTACTACATGAATGGGTTGTGTGAAAGCTATCAAATGCAAGTAAAAAATTTACTTTACTGGGAAAATAAACAAGTTACTCCCCACTAGCAACCTTATAAGAAACCACAACGTTTGTAAGAGTTTGAGAATGAGTTTGTAAGAATGATCATCTGAACCTAATTAGCACAGGCCTATGGCATCTCAGACCCACAAATTGTCTACTAAATATAAACATCTGTCATGACTCATGTTCATTTTTACCTCATTACCATAAACAAAAATAGGACAAACTAAATCATGGCATGTCTTCACAATAATGAAGACTGACTCATTTAGTAAATGGTTTGCTTATAGCAAACCTGGTTTAGTGATAAAACAATTGCAACATTTGCAAACAATTTAATATTGTTAAATTATTAGAAAATGATTCATTCATGCAAGGAAAATGGCTAAATAATGTCATTAGAAACAAAAGTATATATATTTATATTATATTTGAAATATAATAAACAATGCCATTTATGGCCAAAAAGTAATTGTCACTGACAGGTGTGCCAAGTTACATTTGAAGTGTGTATCTTTATACAATTTTGCATACTTAAAATATTGTAATTTTGTGTGCACATGCTGACTAATACTCAATATGATAAAGTGGACAGTGTGTGGCACACAGGGCTTGCGGTTTGCAGCCTCAGTGGATTACACACCCACATTTATCACACACACACACACACACACACACACACACACACACACACACACACACACACACACACACACACACACACACAGAGAATCATGCTTATTTAGCATGCTTATAAAGTTGCTTCATAATCACTCAAAGTGGCACTTCCAAATATAACATTCACAACACTATGTGCTATTTACTATGCACATTTACTATGTGCTAAAAATCTGGAGATTAGACTCTGTACAAAGGAACGGGGTAGAGTTCGGAAATGGGTGGAGTTCTCATATTAACATGATAAAAAACAAAACCAAGATCACAACTTTATGTTAGAAGACAAAATAAACTGTATGAAGGAGACTGCAGTGTGTGTGTGTGTCAGAAAACATGGACGAAATCCATTAAAAAAATAAAGCAACATTCCATTCCCGTTCACTGAACATTATGGTAAAAAAATGTTACTTAACTCCATCAGAAGCTGATTGGATCGTGACAAGAAGGCATTCTGACAAAATTAGAATGGCGCTAGAATGCTACTGATCAGGCTCAATTATTACAGAGACAAAATAAAGTTCATACTTCCTGATAAAATGACAACATCTGCCATTCTTTCCTGGAGTAACATGCACTGATGAATCATGCAGAATTTGGAACAAGGGTTAAGTCTAAACTTAACAGAAATAATGAAATAAACAGAAATAATGTTGAAAAAACATTGATTTATAATCCCACCAACTTATTCCTTGATCTCAAAAGATAATCAGAAATAAGGAACAACCTGATAACTCCAAATCCGGCTTTAACTCGATGGATTTGCGAATGAATTTCAGATGTTCTAAGGTTAAGTGTGCTGGACAATTTTTATACCACACATTCAAACGTTGACAAACACATACACGTACCAAATCTTAGCGTAGCATAGCATGACGCTAGGTGCACGACTCAACTCGACAGCTGTTCCACACAGGCAAAACCCCCCTCAATTAGACATTTGTAAGTAAAATTCACGATGTTAGCGACTCAAAGCAATTTCTGATAAGACGCCGGTTTGCTGAAGTGAATCCAACTAATAAATGAGGAGAACTAGTGAAACGTATTTTCGGCAGATAAAACATACCTATGAAATGTATTTTTCATTGGACTACTAAATCTAATTATACACCTATGAAATGGAGGGTGGAGGCAGCAAAGCATCACTGGTAAATCTTGCAATCCGGCATGCTATTAAAAATACACTTAAACCACTTTGGGTGGTGGGAGAAAGAACAGTGAAAGCAATCCTGTTCTTAGCTCGCTCGCTCTCGGATAATGAGTTTGTTTTCTTATGTGGCACTTCATATTCTCTTCTGCATATGAAAGAAAATATAACAACACTGGCGTTTGGAGTGACGCATTTAAAATGATTAAAGAGCATAAACAAGGAATCAACGATTCAGAGCAGCAAATAGACTTTAAATGCATCCGTGCCTGAGAGCGAGAGAGAGAGAACAAGAGAGAGAGCAAGAGAGAGAGAGAGAGAGAGAGAGAGAGAGAGAGAGGGAGAGAGACAGAGAGAAAGAGAGAGTGGGGAGGGGGGTTACGATAGTCTGCGCCTCTGTTAAAATCACAGAGGGACAGCAGAAGCTCAGCAAAGCTCACTGCGACATGTATGACACATTCAAGACAGGAAGTGATGTATTAAAGAGACAGAGAGAATTGGGTGGATGAGTGACAGGATGACGTGTGTGTGTGTGTGTGTGTGTGTGTGTGTGTATGAGGGAGGGAGGGAGGAAAATAAATTATTTGTGATGACTGAAAAGGAAGGACAAAATGCACAACTGCTCATTCATCTGTTGGTAATATTTTTTACACAAACACCCAAAACAAGACACTGTGCTCCATATTATAAAGAGATGAAAGAAGTCATGTAGTATATAAAACACACACACACTAAACCATATAGTGACAGTGACTGCATTTAAAACTAGCTGCTAGCTATTGAAGGGTACTGTGCTGTACTACAGTTTATAATGTTGCATGATATTGTCTTTTTTGTACATACAACCACAAATTAGTCTCGTAACAAAGTTAATACATTAACATTAGTTATCATGACATGAAATAACAATGAAAAATGAAAAATTTATGCAATTTCTGATTTTTTTCCATAATTCAAATTTATTACGGATGAACATGAATTATCAATGAGCAACAGTATAATTCTACTATGAATTATCATTAACCCAGTTTTAAAAATGTTGTAAAATTGTTAACTGTAAAACTAAATCTTAGTTAGCGATACTTCATTTGCAAAACATGCACTTTTTTGTTAGCGTAGGAGATGTTATCCTTGCACATTTAACACTTGCAAATTTGTATATGCTATTTTATTTTGCATAACACAAAGATCCCAGAACTTATTCTGTTGGTTCAGCATATAATTTCAAAGCTAAGTTTCTGAGTGTAATTCATTTATATTCATTCTCTGTCTTTAAGTGGCCCAGCAACGCCCTAAAAATCTTTTGATTTATGCCCCGGCCCTCACTTTTTAGCTCTACTAAATGACAGGGAGTAGCACACACACAGAATATTTCAATTCAAAGAGACTGACGTGCAGCCATATTTCATTTAAGCTATACATACATCCTTGAGAAAGCTATTAGACAGCAGCCAATGAGGAAGAGGGGATGAATTTAATGTCCCTGGTGGAGGGTAGTGGTGCTATATTGTTACGCTCTCTCACCGACGACTAAACAAAGCATTATTAAAGCACCCCCTCCCCCATGTAAAACAGCCTAATGGAGTGTTCCAATAAACCAATGTTCAATCTTCACAGTGCAGGCCAGCTCTATTTATGGACAGCGGAGTTATTGCTTTATAATGGGCTTGGTGCAATCTGAAAGTTAAATTTAAGCTGGAATCGATTGCAAGAAGTTGAATTGGCATTGTGTAAATGATATACTTTAGCTTGGTGCTTTCATTCGACAGCATCAGACCAGCAAAAACATTTCACAAAAATCAATATTGGGCCAGTCATCACAGATTAAGCTCAGTATAGTTTAATTTCTCCCCATGGAACCAGAAAAGGCAGCTTACATGTTTCAGTGACCAAGGCTCAACCTCATAAACAAAATATGGATCGCAATTCACGGCACTGAAGGCTGATATGAAACAATAAATATCTATTAGAAGGCGAACACCAATCAGGTGAGGGTCATTCATCATAGATAAACACAAGACAAGGTGGTTCATTAATGTTAGTGAATTGTTCTTTCATTCAAATTAATAATAATAATAATAATACAAGACACATCTGAGGTAAAACCATCAACCTGCCATTGTTTGATTGCCTTCATTATTCAGTAATTGTTAGATTCAAACTACAGGAGCCATAATGTAAGAGTTTTGAATAGTTGCTATAGATTTCTGAGGGTCTGGTGTGTTCTGACTGCCTGCAAGACGGTTGCTTACTGGCTCAAATCAAAAGACAGAAGTCATAATTCTCTATGATATTATAGTCACCAGATATGGCTCCTTCTTTTAATGCAAGTATAGTGGAATTTTCCACATGATTTATTGTACAGCAGGTAAAAATCCTATGACAGATTGCTTGGGAAAGTAATACCACACCTCTCAGCAAACTGTGCAATTTCATCATTCATTTCCTCAGTAAAAAACTGCACAGGACTAGTTATAAGCTAAAATACTTATAATAAGGGGTTTGTTGTTTCTTGCAACACCAAGTATGAACAATATTAATAGTAATGCCTGCCTAGGGAACCATTAAGATAAGATGTCGCAGACCGGATTGAAACCCATCACCCCATATGAGCACCAGGGCTCCATCAAGAGCACATACACTAACCACTTTGCCACAGCTCCAAGTCCTGTAGTGGTTATTTGATCGTTTGTCTGTTCCTCCACTGCATTCTCAGCCTTGTTAGCTCGACTCAGCGTACCTCTCAGGTCATTTGAAGTATTTCCCGCTTCGAGCATTGCTTTCAGGGCGCTCGCTAACTGCACCCAGCAGGTCACACGGGACACCCAATTTATGGCAGCACATTGCGAACGCACATCACCGTGTTCTGACTGAAACTGGTACAAAACAACTCACAAACAGCACAGCATTGGCCCCTGAGTCCCTGTTTACCACCAGCCTACTTCATGTCAATTAGCAGAAAGACCAGAGAGATCAGGGCTAGATGTGAAGGGGAAGGAGAAATACACAGGTGGAGACGTGCCGTAGGGGCGCTGAACAGCCACATAGCCTGTACCAGAAATAACAACAAAGACAAATACATCAACAATCAATGAGAGATGAGGTTGGGAGGGGCTTGACTGGCTGAGGGGTGAATGAAGAAAGGAGAATGGTTAAAAAAATGGGAGGAGAGAACACAGAGAGCATTTTGGTATAATTAGAGACATTTTCAGATAAACGTACTAAACACAAACAGCAGAAAATAAGGAAGTTCAGGGGCAATGTGACCTATGTCAAGCAGATTATTTGTCCTTCCTAAAAGTAAAATATGATGCTCAACAACAAAATCACAGCCAATCAATTCTCATTT
>JBAJNP010000263.1:0-112678 GCA_036877545.1 Yasuhikotakia modesta | reverse complement strand
GTTTGATTTCCAAGAAACACATAATGATCAAATCTATATATATATATATATATATATATATATATATATATAATATATAATATATTAATGGTATGACTGTGTAAACGTGATGACTAGATGAAAGTGTCAATGAATGAATGACTTACTCTGTGTAATATTTTACAGGTAAAGCATCGCAGCTATATTCATACAACCTGATGGGTCTCTTTGGACAAGCTCGACAGATGCAGAAGTTACCTGTTGCCATACCGACACATAAACTCCCAGACAAAATCATCCCTCGGTATGACCCAGAATTTTGTTCTAGTATTGCTGCTACTGGCATGAAGCAAAGGGACGATTGTGTCTAAACATTCAGCATTCAGTGTTACTGTAGTTTATATCAGTGTGGTTTCCTTAAATCTATATGCTGCATTTACGCAATGTTAATGTTTTTCTTTTAGTAAGTTTACCGTGTGCAATAAAATACCAGATACCAAGGGTTGTCAGAAATGCTGTGTAGGTCAGTGCCACCACACACACCAACACATATATATTAACACACACACACACATTCTTTACACAATAATATGTCTTTATTCTTTACATAAAAACTGTGAAATTAAACTGTGTGTGTGTAGTGCGAAACCCAATCACAGATCATAAGTACCTATGTGGAGCTTTCCAGTCTAGCGTCATGCTTTTTGAATGGGTGGAATCCATGCAGCGCTTCATGTTGATAAAGGTAAGCAGGACAAACATAGCAAAATGTGGTACTTTCCCACGCAAGAGAATAATCACATGTGTCTGTGTGTGTTCAGAGTATAGACCTCACATTGCCGTGTCCGTTAGAGGTCTTTGAGATGCTGGTGGTCTCTGAGCAGCATTATCCTGTGGTTTGCGTGGCTGTCAGTAAAGGCAGTCACCCGGATCAGGTGGTCACGTTCGGGACTGTTGATCCCAACGCAGCCACACCTGCTTTCACAGAGCCTGGTCAGTACCTCACGCTGGTTTTCCATTCAGAAGGGAATCGCTTTATTTGATTAGCTTAAAATAGGATTTTTGGAATTTTTGGAATGTTGCCTTGAGGTGATTGAATGTTTGTTGTGCTAATGCGTTCACAGAAACACCTCAGACATGCGTGATACACGTGACTCAACTGGAGAGAGACACTGTTCTTGTGTGTTTAGATCGTAAGTAAATATTATTACAGGAAACCTGTGTGTAGACCCACACCCATATAAGCACATTAGTTCATATTCAGATTCTATGTTGCTTGGCAACCTTAAAAAGCCTACAGCTGCTGTTATTAAATTGTGATTTCACCTCCTAAAAAATTACTGGAAAATTACTTCAGTTTGTGGCCTGTTTTGGCTTGTTTCCTTATTATATTTTACATAAGTACGTCTGAACCTGTTAATGCCTCCTGACAAACTTCTGGTGTTTGTGGAATCTATACTGAACCTGGATTCGTGCTCAAACTTGCATTTACTTCTGATTTTGCAGTTAATCACGAGTCCCTTCTCCTGCAAGTCTTTACTTGTGATCTTTTTTTTTCTTGTCAAGGGAGCATAAAACTGGTGAATTTGCAGGGCAGGGTAAAGACTAACAAGACGCTATCAGCTGAGCTTTCTTTTAACTTCCAGATTGAGGCAATAGGTAAGCGGTACAGAAAAATCCAATGTAAATACAATGTGTTTTTGTCACATTTAATAAAACTATTATGTGCAATATTCACAGAGATTTGTGTTTTCTGTTTAAGTATGTTTGCAGGACAGTGTTTTGGTGTTTTGGAAACATGGAATGCAAGGCCGAAGCTTGAAAAACAGTGAGGTATGTGATGTGCCTATTGTCTTTTAATTTCAGGAGCGAATTTGTGTGTCAATAACAGATGCTGTAGATTGTACTGTATGCAACACATTAACACAGACTTTTCTCTCTGCTTTAGATTACGCAGGAGATTTCTGATAACTCGCGAATCTATAGGCTGCTGGGTTCAGACAGGTGAGAGATCTCCTGCGTATGTTCAATACCCCACCAGCATCATGTTTAGTAATAATGCTCAGTAATAATTTCTGTCTCTTTTTCAGAGTGGTGGTGTTGGAAAGCAAACCCACTGAAGACCCGACGGCCAAGAGTAATCTGTACATCCTCGCAGGTCACGAGAACAGCTTCTAACCACACTGGAGCTACTAACACACACTCTGCCTTAACACACACCACATAGTGCACACTACAAAGTACATGTTATTGAGACATGAATGCATTTCATTTTCATCAGTAATGCTACTGAATATACAGTGAAAGCAAAAGTAAAACCAAACACAACACATGCTGTTCAAATCAGACACTACTGATCAAAGTTGGCTTGATACCAAAATGTTGGCTTTGGTACGGTACCGAATGAATACCTTGATTGATAAATGTGCATATTCTGTATTGGGATCATTTACTAAACTAATAATTGAGTTATATAGCAGATATGTTTTGTGCATAAAGTAATGTCACTGAGAGCCACTCTCAGCAGTGTATGCTATCCTGAATTTAAAGTGTGTTCTTTGTTTAGTCTCGGTTATTAGATTCTATAATTGATGCATAAATCAGTGCATCTCTATACAAACCTAAGCTATAACTTTGTTTTCCCCATCTTACTACAAACGCATACCACCATTCTCTCTTTAACCTAAGGTAAATAATTGATCCAATATCATTATCAGATAGAGGAGCTTGTTCACGTTGGTCTTGTCCTATAAAAAACACGTGTACTTGTGTACCTGTAGACTTGCGATGGCCGTTGTGTGCACGTCTCTGTAAATTTTATGAGACTGTAGCATGTTCCATTTGTCATTTTAGGTTTCAGGAGGGTGTTTAGCATAGAAGTGCCATGTTTGCATGAATGTTGAGTATATGCCTGTCTCTAGGTGTCACCATTGTATCCTTCCTTAAGTTATTCAACTTGTGCTACAGGGACATTCGTCTTAATCTTCACAATATTGCACTAACCGGTCACAGTTTTGGTAGATTTATCTTTGAATTATTAAATAAAGCGCAGCCAACATAAATCTTTTTAACCAGAAACTATGGTAGTGCAATAGTACCTGTGTCAGAAAGTAAGTTTGGATTTGGGAGCAAAATTTGCCAAAATGACATAATAATTTATACCTTGGCACTTTGATATATCTACCATCGATTTTATTTTTTTTAACATATTCATACATCATAGCATTTACAGGGTGTTACAAATAATATTATGTTGTATTTCCATGGTGCATGTCTGATCTTCATTGGAATTATCATAGAATAGTTCCAGAAATTAATAGTATTACCATGGTACCATATCTATGAGAGATGTTGAATGAATTTTTAAGTTTGTCTGGTTCAATATTGTAATCTGTGATTCTGTTGAGAACATAGGCTAGTCATGTCTCACACCTTAATGGAAATGGGCCAATTTGGAAACCTGGAAATTAGTTTTATTTTAATATTTATGCAGAAAAGCCAAGTGTTGTGTTTAAGTTAGTTACCAAGCACTATTACTGAGGATTTGCACGAACACAGTGTCATATGATTGCAGTATTTGTAAATATGAAAGTGGGGTTGAGAAAAAGAGATTTTTCTGTAATGTAGTTGTCTGTTAGAATTTATAGCATTTTCATCAGTTTGTACAATATATCTGAACACTAGATGTTCATTCCTATTCAGAATAACAAAGTCATATTTTGTTTCATGAGTGAATGACAAATTAAGCATGTCATGACTACCTCTTATATGCCTTCATAAACCTTCCATAACACTCCCATGTAAATGCTAGTCCTGTAATATTACAGCTTTTTAGTTCTGGGCCTTTAAACAAGATAAAACCATGTCTGAGCTAACATTCTCAGTAACATTTAATCTGTGTGTTTAAGTCACAAATGTAATATCTGATGCTTTGAGTTCAGAGCGTGTAAACTTCTCCAGTTCCACTCCAAATGTGATACACATGTTAAGTATATAGTGTAAAATAATTTGAGTTTTACAGACTGTATAAAGCCAATATTTTGTTTCAAATGTGAAACACATTAAACTAATGGGAGCAAAGGAAAAATAAAAGTCTGATTTGTGTTGTTATTGTTATTCGAAATATACACACACACACACACAAATAAATAAAAATAAAGAGAAATATTTAAAAGGTACGATTTTGGTGGTTTAATTTGTGACTTATTTCCATTAACATTAGAGTGTATTTACATATTGAAAATACATATTTTGCATATGGAAAATGCACAATATTTATATATTTAGCAGTATTTGTATTAATAAGTGATCAATGTTGTAGTTCATGTTACACATTTGTTTTGGATATACGTAGTTCTGCATCTTGCCAATGTGGCCAAGCTGGACTGAAGATTAATACACCTGTATGTTGGAGTGAGATGTGTGTAGATCTATATCATGTTTTTTAAAACCCTCTCACGTGTAATTCAAATTGATTTATTATGCAAAAAACAAAGGTTTCTTGTGTACTACATCAGAAAATATGTTATCTTGTGTTTAAAACAGTTTAAACTGCAGTTCCTCTGTCAACATCTCCTGTGTGAGTGCTTCTGTTTGACTCCATGTCTCCACTGTTTGAACCCTCAGCTTTCACTATTGTCTTTTCTTTTCCATCACTAGACCTGACACACACAAACACACACACACACACACACAGAGTATCATTAAGCCATTCTACATATTTTTAAACAAGTGGAATTGTTTCTCCTCTGACTCACTTCTTCTTAAAAAGCTTTTTGAAGGAGTTCCTAAATCCTTTCCCCTCTTTTCTACTACGTTCACTCAGGGGGGTGTGGTCATAATCATCAGACACACCCTTCAGTTTAAGGTCCTCCCACCCCAGGCTTCTGGGATCCTGAGGAACAAACAGTGAGTACAAACATATGCTTTCACACAGTAATGCTCTTAACAAACTGCACTGTAAGCAACAACCTTTTATTATATATGTAAGCCATACCAGTATAAACATGCAGTGTGTAATTTGGGATGTATGTGTACCTTTGGAGGCATTGGCTGTGGCTGGTCCTCAGAGTCGGTGTGTACCTCATATCTCTGCTTTGGACTGCTGGGTCTCAATCTTGGTTTGGCACTTGACTCACGCTCCAGCCTTGGATGGGCACGATTTTTCATCCGGTGGGCGTGGCTATCAATACTGTCCATTTGCAACCCATTCAGTGATTTGCTTTTTTTTTGCACTGCCTGAAGGGGGTGTGGCTTCACAACATCTGCTGCGTCAGGTGACACACAACCTCTGTTGGGCCTATAAACCGCAACCCCACAATTCTGCCCCTTGCTGTTGGATTGATTAAGTGGGCTATGGGAAGGGCTGCAGCGCACAAAGGCGATATCAATACTGGAATCAGAGGAATGGGACGGACTTGAGCAGTTATGGTCGCCTCTATATGGAAGGAGGACACCCGGACCATCAGCAAATCCAGATCCGGCTCCCTCTGTCTCCGGGATGCTGCGCAGAAGGACTGGTACTGCTTTGTGTCGAGGGTCAGAATCAGGCAGGAAGGATACATGGGATAGAATTTCTGGATTGTAGTGGTATGGCACTGCCTCGTAGTCATGGTAACGTTTGTTCTGATGCAAACCTTCAGAGGGATCACTTAGAGAAACACACATAGAGAGAAGAATGAATTCCTGAACAGGTGAAAGAAAGGGTTTATGTTTGGTTGGTAATTTCTACTCACGCTTGTGCACTGGTGCTGCTGTAGTGTTTTGCACTGTCGTAGTCCACTTTATAAAGTTGTCTCACACTAGATCTGACAACAGATGATAAATACTGTATTGCTGTATTAAAAGTTACAGTTGATGTTTTGTCTTGTATAATGTACCTGTTTTGCAGCTTTTTAATGTCTTTGATAAATAAAGACTAAATGCAATATATATGCAGTATATCACACACATACAAATCGCACTCTTTTTTGTGTTTAAGTATTGACTGACCTGCTCGGCTCTTTTCGGCTGTGTGAGGGACGCTCCTGCTGGTGTGTGCACAGGTTGTGTGTGTGTTCTCGCTGTGCATGACTGTGTGTGAGGAGTTCCTGGTTGTGTTGGAGCAGGTGGCTGTAATGGGTCGTGAAATCTCTGAGTTGTTGCACACACACAAGCAACAGGTAGTAATCTGGATGCTCTGATTGTGTTTGTTGTAACAAACTCTGCAACACATACACACACACACACACATTGTACACTGCAGATTCTCAATCTTTAGGACTGGACTGTTTTGTTAGCAGCAAGCAAGACATGACTAAATTATTTTTGAAATGCCACTAAAAATGCACCAAATACACATTAGGCATGGCTAAATATGCTGTTAGCATGACCGTGAGGAGATGTTTGCTCACTTGCAGAAGTGTGTGGTATTCTGGGATACGCTGGACAGGCTGCAGAAGCAGAGAATACAGCGAATGGCGGGTCTCATCTCCTGTGATGTCACTCTGGATTAGAACAAATCAGCAAATCAGACTGCAGGTTTGCAGACTGCAGACTGCAGCAACAATCTCAGCATACACAATACACTGCCATTTAGAATAGAAGTCATTTATAGAAACAGAACTGAACATCTATTTGCTGTTATTCCTCTTAACAGCTTCAGTACAGTTCTGTAATTAATAATAAACGTAGTGTGCTCTCATACCTCCAGTAATCCTGCTTTGGAAGAGGAGAGCAGACTGAGAACAGTCAAACATTCTGGCAGCTCCCTCAAATAACACACATACTGATCCAGAAAATCACTCTGTGGAGATACACAACACACCCAGCTGAATTACTTTGCCATAGAAACATGTTTCTGTTTTCTCTTTAAGACACAGATTATTGATTCTTTTTTACGTCTTTGCTGGTGAGTCTGAGAAATACATCTCCCATAATTCCTTGCCAGTGGCTCTTCAGAACTCTCTCCTGGAGAAGGTGCAGGAGTTCCAGATGCTGCTGAATTAGGAAACGCATAGAGGAGGGGAACGGCCTGAGGAGGAGAAAACACTGTTTTATATTTTACAGTCAAAAAGTGGTCCAATATATCTGAATTGTTCTTCATTATTCTTATGTATGTAACAATAGTTACCGTTTGTCTTTGGGGATAATGTTCTCTGAGCTATTAACAGTGATGTTGGCCTTTAAGAGGAGAGACAGATATGACACGTAGAGTCTCTCAGACTCTAACAGCTCCAGAGCTGCAGTGTGCCTCAGATCTGAAAAACATGTGATGTTCTGAGGAAATGTATTAGTTATACACCAGTTTTATTAGTATTGTAAATATTGTATAATAAAGCTGGTAATGGGGGTTTTAAAGCATGAGAAAACATTAAAATCTAAAGTCTATGGACTTTAGGCATGTTTACATGAAAAATACTTTATTATTATACACTCAGATCATGAATGTCAACTTTAGTGCTGTTAATAAACCCTATCATTACATACTTATAGTTGAGATGTTTTGCTCTGTCAAATCTCTGCTGTTTTTTCTTTCCCTCCACACTGGAGACTTATTTTGTCCAGCACTGTCATGCTCATGAGAGTCTAACAACACAAACACAATCTTAAGGTGTCTTAGATAGTCCCCTACTGTTATTTCTCATGGTTATTAGACCCTTAAGTGTTAACAATACAAATATGTTTCTTTACTGAGTATATATATCTTGGGTGTAATACTCACTCTGATTGGCTGACAGGCTGCTGATGTAACGTTGTATCACAGTAAGGTCTGTTTGGCTGGACAGAGAGGCGTGGCCATCCACTGACCCCTCCCCTCTTGACCCTTTCCTGCCAATGATACAGCAACACTATTACTTTTAAAAAATGAATTTAAAAAGAATAAATATGTTTTAGAACCAAGCTAGAACTTGTGCAACTATGTTGCAAATATGCAACTGTACTGCAGAATAAACTGTAAAACCAGATTAGCACGAGCGAGAGTGTAGCACCTGTGATGTGTGATCTGTATGCGTTCAAGATCTTTCTGGAGGTCTTGCTGGTTGCCCTGGACCTCAGAGAGTTGAGCTAGAGCAGTGCTTATGTCCTCCTGCACACACACATACACATAAACAAGATATTAAGAACAATTTTTTTAATAGAAATAAATCTGTCTACACTCTTATGTGTTTGCATTAGAAATAATACACATGTGTGTTTCAGAACCTGTAAGGTGTTAAGTGTGTTTCTGAGAGACAGGATGTTGTCACTAGTATCCTGTTGATAGATGGAGACTGTCTCCTCCAGTCGACTGTAGCTTTGCTGAAGGGTGGCGAAATCTTCAGCCACGCGGCCAAATCCAGATTTTAGCTCCAACCACATTGTCTGAAACTAAAACAAGGGGTCAGAGTTCAAGGCTCAGAAGAGCCAATCAAAAGGTAAAGTGAGATCATAAAGTAGATGAAGGTAAATCATAAAAGAAAACAGTCAGGAACACAAGAGAGGGCATAAGCTTAACATAAGCTTAGTCACACTTCTCTTATTAGCAATTAAATATCTGCAATTTATTGTTGCATTTTATTTAAAGCAGTAACAAGTCTGTTTGTAAGTTTTCAAAGTTAGATTATAGAATCAATATATTTACACACACAAGCATAAAAAATATTGATATAGCCATCTCTCTCTCTGTGTGTGTGTGTGTGTGTGTTACACTGTACCTGAAGAAGGTCTATGGAATCAATGTCATCATCTTTGCCTGAAAGGACACACAAACACATACCTCATCCAAACAAAACTCCAACAAAACAAACAAAAAAAGTGCAGAAACAATGTGAATCACATGAACATGCTCCAATAATAAAGAAGTTATATAAAGAAAAGAAAATAAAGAAAACACATTCACTAAACAGTATTGTAAATAAAATAATGCTAATACAACACATGATATAGGAACTTTTCTGAAAGTTTGTGTTTAGTGTCATTATCATCAATGTTGTTTACCCTCTATTTTCCCATTCTCCATGATCTGATGGTTTTCCAGTTCCAAATCCAGGACTATAGTTTCAGATCCTGAAAAGGAAATGCTTTGCAGATGAGCTGCGATATTGGTTCTTCTGGTGATAAATGACAGGGAGAATCCCTGATGCTTTGTGACTGTTTCTTTCTATCATTTCTGTTTTCTTCAGTCTCTCTTCTATCCCTTTTTCTTCCCCTCCTCTTTGAAACATGTGAGTCTGATGAAGCTGAGGACAAACAGCCGCCTTGTTTTACAGTAAGTGGATGAAGGGGGAGAGCAAAGAACATCTTCAGAGAGCAAAGAGTCATCTGTTGCCATTTTTATGGTTCTGAATCAGACGATTAAATTTCCTCTTCAACCTTTAAACCAAGTTTCTTAAGACCAAGAACTCTGGAAAGACCCCTTAAGACAAAATGACATAAACACCCACAAAATTAATATTATATGGTATGAATCATGAAACAAACACACCTGAGCCACCAGGATCTTGCAGTGTTGGGAACCATACTGTTGGGTGATTCATCTCCAGTACCTGAGCACCTTCAGAATACGTTCTCAGAACATTGGCTAATGTTTTAAAAGGTTTACCTCAAAGTTATACTTATACATCAAAATATATCATTATAGATCATTTTTTACCTTGTATATCATGTATCTCAGAGATGTTTTCATGTGTTGATATTGGAGAATTTTAAAAATGCTTTAGAATTATAAAAAGCTTGAATAATGTTCTTATAACCAAACAATAATGTTAAAATAACATCTAAAAAATGGACATTTGGAATTTTCCTAAAACCTTTAAGATCATGTTTTTAATGTTTATATTACTTAATGAAAACATTATTTAAAATTGTTAAACAAACTGGACTAAGTGCTTCCAGTAAACACATCCTCACCTCACAGGACAAGAAATTGAGCTTTATGGTCTAACACAACTCCTGACTTCTCGCCACAGTCATGAGCTGAGCTACTCACACATGCTCATGTACTTGAGATACACTCCACAAATGCATGAACAGGAGATGTGGAGTTCACAAAAGATCACATTTCTCTCAACCACTTCCACAAGACAAAGTCCTGATTCTTTCTGTTGTGTGTGTGAACATGTGCTCATGTTTTCTGGTGTTCGTTGCTGGGACGTCTGTTATCTCAGCCCAGTAAGATATCACGTAAGCGCCTCAGGACTGCTCCCTGTGTTAATGTATCATTGTGAATCCGACAAGGTCTCTCTCCATGGTTTTATTGGCTGTAATTCTCAAATTGATTCTCACAGTTTTGAAAAGAAGCCTTTTTATACTAAGAGAAAGTTAGATTGTTTCATTCTGTCGCAACAAAACTAACAGCATTTGATGAATGTACAAAATGTTATGCAATTCAGAGTTTAACTGCATTCATTTTAATAAGTTTTATTGCAGTGCATGTTATATGTTAACTTTGAGCTTCAGTCCTAATGCTGCTTTGTTGTGGAATTTCCCAGTCCACACAAGACCTTGTAAATCTGTGAACTCTCCATCACCCTCTAATCTGAAAACAAAAAAACATGTGGATACTCAGCAGTTAAATAATGTTCTTCAATAAATACATTTGTATCAGAGTTAGAGTTTTACTAATACATGTATAGCATATCACCTGTTATTGTTGAAGGTTCCGGTGTATTCTGTCCCATCAGGAAATCTGTAAATTCCTATTCCGTGATACATGTTATCTCTAAACAAACCACTGTAAATTGCCCCTGAGGGGTGTGTAAGAGTTCCACTGCCATTCATCTGCAGTATGCAAACGTAACAACATATAATAAATAGAACATATATATATATATATATATATATATATATATACAGACATGCTCTCATGATTTAGATAATAAACCAATTATTCAGAATAAAGAGAAAACAAGGTGACTGATAAGACATTGATCAGCACAAAACTTTGGTGCACGTTTCTGTTTCTTTTATTTACAAACGTGATCTGACACAAACGCACCTTATCATTGTCCCATTCACCCGTGTATGTGACACCGGAAGCTGAGGTCTGTGTGCCAAAACCTTTCCTCATCACCACACCATCTGAAGTACGACGGATCTCTCCCTCTAAACATTAACATGCACTTAGATGGAGTCAATGAAATAAGTCTGAACACGTCTCAAGCCTACAGCTTACCGTATTTGTCTCCATTTGGGAAAATGTAAAATATTTGATGTGTTGTCTCTGAAACAAAGAGCAGCAAAGACTGTTATGTTCGTGCAAATATGGATCTTATCTTTCCTATAAAATAGATTAATATTATGTAACAAATATCATATACCAAGAGTGCCAAGTTGTCGGTGTTCAATAATGGAGATACATATTATATCATAAAGTTATATTAATGTATTAACTAATAAACATTCATACACGAATATCTTTGTATGTATTTTATTTACCAGACATGCTGTTTGCTTTGCTTTTCAAGTCGATTCAGCAAGTTTGAAATCACCATGACAACGACGCAGCGTCTCTACGTCGTGTCGTTGGTTTTGAGCGACGTGTTGTCTTTACTGCCATCTAGAGGTGAACACGCACATGCGCACTTTGTCGACCCGGAAGTTGTTCTAGTGGGACGGCGTGCGTGTAACGAGGCAGCTGCGTGTTAACGTGAGTTAATAAAACACACATTTGTTTTACTTCTGCTTTAGAAATCCAGGTAATTCATAATGACAACGTTAAAAGTGTGTTTATAGCGAGGTAGCAAGCTTGTAGAAACATTAATCATTGTGAAAAATGTTTTATATGATATGTTTTGATAGTGATAGTACCTACCATACATACAAGATACAAACGTTTAAAAATAGCTTTTCAAAATATGTATATATGTTAATCGTAGCTTGTTTTAATGTTACAGTGGATGCAACAGTCTTATTTTACAGCTCATTCTGTCTGTCACTGTAGGGAAGACAGATCATGGGAAAGTCCAAACAGATAGGAAGACACAATAACGGCAAAAAGAAGAATATTGCTAAGACATGGAAGACTAAACGCAGGACGAAGGACCTCGATGAGATACATGCTGACATGATACCTGCCAATGCTGCCAAGTTACTGAAGCAGGAGATTGACTATGACGTCACCGGCTGTGCCCAGAATTACTGCCTTCACTGCGCGTATGTCGCGTCTCACGTCTTTAAAAACACAGCGTGTCATTCTTGTGTTTTATTTGTAAAACGTGACGCTTTTCATCAAACATGCTTTGTTCTGTAGGAGGTACTTTGTTGATCTTAAAAGCCTTAAGGAGCATTTCAAGACCAAAGTACACAAAAAACGGTGAGACATCTCTTTTAAATCCTCATTCAGCTATCAAATCATCAGGGTTGTTCAGATTCCTATTAATTACTATGTCATGTTATGATATCTTATAAATATTATATTTATCTTATAATATTATATTATATTTTGCTGAAGTAAAATTGATCTATAAGAGGATTTTGCAGTGTATGTAAAATATTGAAAATGATTTAAACCTCAGTTACACATTGCTGGATGTTCAGGGCTCCGTCCTAAAATGTTTTGTTCTGTCTTAGTTTGAAGAAGCTCAGAGAGGAGCCATACACACAGGCAGAGGCAGAACGGGCAGCAGGAATGGGCTCCTACATCCCACCCAAAACTGTAGAGGTTCACACACAGCAGGTCGAGGAGAACATGGACTGAAAGAGAGCTTGACTGCCCCTCTATGGACTTCTGAATAAAACCACATTCGGTCTGGACAACGTAATGTTTTAGTGTTCAGTTAATTTATGGGAGATGAACTTGGATGCAAAATCAAAACCATGGCCCAGTTTCTCATTTACTCTGTGTTTATGGAGGTAATAAATTGACACACAATGTAATAGCCGTTCATTCTGAACCTATTGGATTTTGAAAACGCTCTAGAACAACTGCTTACAGTTTTATACACATTAATGTCTTGACTGATGTCAAATGATGATGTACTGATCAAGGAACTGTCTGGAACTGAGATCTTTTCAGCAAACAACATGTATATATTGCAGCAGTGTTCTATCATTGTTCTGCCATTAGTCCCAATAAAATCAGGATTTCAGTATTTTCTCCTTTCAGATGTGTTTTAGGGGTTACAGCTAAGCATAGATATTATACTGGAGTTATGATGTGTTAATCGGACAATGAATTAAATTAAAAAGATAATGTTTATAACTATAAACCTATTTGAAATATATTACTTCATTCTTAACCTAAAACATTCATTTTAATGGGGCTTTCTTTATTGTTAAGGGCACATTGAACGTGCTTAGTCTGTTTGTGGTTAAAAGTTTTGAAATATTTGACTGTAATATCGTGAGGAACAGAACAGCCCCAATGCATTCTTTGGCCCTAAACAGTGTGGTTATGGTCAAACATAATAGGCTGTGTTTCATAATCTATTCAGATGCCTACCTAGGCATCATTTTGCATCACAGACACGTGACAGTATGTGTTCGGGTAGACAGCTCCCAGGATTTTGAGACGCGGCCATGAGAGTTCAGGGAATGTGTGCACTGGCCCTTTAAGAGAGCCAGACGCCGTCTGTAAGCAGGAGAGTCAGGAGCGTTTCCTCCCTGCCGCTACGATGTAACGGATCGCTGTTTATCCAAGACGATCTCATGGCTACGGATTGACTTAGCAAGAGTTTTAAACCACTGTGGACTATTTGTGGCCCGCTGGTGATTCACAGGACGTAGAGGGAGAGTTATAGAGGATGGCCGCAGATGTGGATCAAACTAACGCAGGAGATCCAAAGGATGATCGTGAGAGACGCGGGTCTCCATCCAGCAGAGTCGCCCGCTCACGTCTCAGGCAGACGCTCTCCTCTTTATTTCTTATCGCTGCTGTTCCGTTCATCGCCTTTTGCGTTAAATATTACCAGGACACCCAGCTAGCCAAACGACACGTGAGTTAAATAGCCTTGCATTGCGGTTTGTATCGTGTTGGATGAACGCTTCTCGATATTTCGTGACGTTTTGATGTCATGCATCGTTACTGTAGGACATTTAAGTTGTTGCGTGAATTATACTTTTTATATGCATGTGCAGGTATAATACAGTAGGTTTTTTAATAAGTTATGATCTTGCATTTCTAAGTATACTGAGTGTTTTTAACACGACATTTTTTTGCCACGTACTCTTTATCTGTGAAGAGTAAAGTTGCCCCAACCTACTGTTTTATGGGGCTAGGATAATTGCCACAGCTGGGGCAAGATTGTTAGCAGTACAACCCCCTCGCTCACATACCTCAGTGTTGCTGTTTAGTCACACAAGCCTGTCATCCTGGTTGATACACATACATTAGGGATTCAGCGAATTGTTGCCCCAGGGCAGGTATTTCGCTGTTCTTTCACTCACGAGGGCAGATGTGGGGTAGTTGTTGAGGTTTCTCATTGTTGTAGGAGGCAGGACTGAATGCACTGGGATCAGATGGGCTGTTTTTCTTCTCATCTTTGGATACCGATCATGACTTCTATCTCAGTCCAGAGGAATTTAAGCCAATTGCAGAAAAGCTCACAGGTAATTTCTTCTTATTTATTTTTACACCCTTAATATCCTTAACCAGGTAGATGTTTTCTTTGTTTTAAAGCCATAGCCTCCAATACTGTAGAAAACAAAATGTCAACCACGAACCTGATGTTCATCTCTGTTGCCTGAAGGTGTGGCACCTCCTCCAGAGTTTGAGGAGGAGATACCTCATGATCCAAATGGAGAGACGTTGACCCTGCATGCAACAATGCAGCCATTACTGTTGGAAAGCATGACTAAGAGCAAAGATGGCTTCCTGGGGGTAATTTTAATGACACTTATGTACTTAGTTTCTGGTCTATAATTGTAATATTTGGAAATGTTCAACTGACTTCAAAAATAGCAGATGGGTTTGAATATGTTCCCATCAGGTTTCCCACAGTTCTCTTAGCGGGCTGCGCTCATGGAAACGTCCAGCTGTTCCTTCATCCACATTTTATGCCAGACAGTTCAGGGTCTTCCTGCCACCCAGCAGTAAGTCCGCTCTGGGCGACACCTGGTGGGTCGTTCCCAGTGAACTCAACATCTTTACTGGCTACCTTCCCAATAATCGTTACCACCCCCCCACACCACGAGGAAAAGAGGTACAAACCCCATGATGGATTTCAGTTGCTGTGAAGGGCTGTTTGATGTCCAGGAAGGATGTAGTTTTAATCTCTGGTTTAATTCTGTTGGGTTTGTCTTGGCAGGTGCTGATCCACTCTCTTCTGAGCATGTTCCATCCACGGCCCTTTGTGAAAACCCGCTTTGCTCCACAGGGAGTTGTAGCCTGTATACGAGCAATGAATGACTTTTATTATGACATTGTTTTTAGGTGAGATGAACAGCAGGGGGCTATTTTTAGCATTAGATAGTGTTAGGTAGGTTAGGCTAGATGTAAGTGGGCTAGAATACAGAACTGACTGCAGCCATTTAAAAATAAGCTTTCAGAATAGTCATCCAGAATAAATGTGATTTTGGAAATTACTGATACATACTCAATCAGATTGTAACTTTAACTTTTTTTCAGATTGTTTATTTGTCTGTTGCAAACAGCTTAGAAATCCATACATGAACAATGGAGTCTGATTGTGTTTTATTACTGATTACAGAATCCATGCTGAGTTCCAGCTAAATGACGTCCCTAATTTTCCATTCTGGTTCACTCCGGGTCAGTTTGCTGGCAACATCGTCCTCTCTAGAGATGCTTCTCATGTCAGAAGCTTTCATCTCTATGTGCCAAATGACAAGTTAGTGTATCTTCTCACCGTTCATGTTGCTGCCTTAGTATTGTTAATCTCCATAGAAGATACATACACATAGTGCTGTTTTTTTTAAATGGCAGATCTTTAAACGTGGACATGGAGTGGCTGTATGGAGCCAGTGAGGGCAGCGGTATGGAGGTGGATATCGGATACCTGCCCCAGGTTTGAGCTCATTACTATTCACATCACATTCTGTGGAGTTTGATTGCAGATTGTTGTTGATGATGCTGAAAATGCTTCCAGATGGAACTCAGGGCAGCAGAGCCCTCCACCCCGTCGGTGATCTACGATGAACAGGGGAATGTGATTGACAGCCGGGGGGAGGGAGGAGAGCCCATTCAGTTTGTGTTTGAGGAGATTGTCTGGAGCGCAGAGATCAACAGAGAGGAGGCAGCACGACAACTGGAGGTCACAATGTACCCATTTACAAAGGTTCATCTCCACCTGGTTCCTGGACCTCTATTCATACTTGTTTTTGATGTCATTAGTCTCATCAGTGGTTCTTCTGTTTGGAAGGTGCCGTATCTGCCCTTTACTGAGGCCTTCAGCAGGGCTGCTGCAGAGAAGAAGCTGGTTCACTCCATCCTGCTCTGGGGAGCCCTGGATGACCAATCATGCTGAGGTCAGTCACCCATAATATTACAAGGGTGCAGTTCTTGTAGCTGTATTAGATGTTACTGAACAGGAATGTTACTGTATCCTGCTTCTCTTCCTGACCTCCGGCAGGTTCAGGGCGAACTCTTCGGGAGACAGTTCTCGAGAGTTCGCCCGTTCTGGCCTTGCTCAACCAGAGCTTCATTAGCAGCTGGTCTCTAGTCAAGGAACTGGAGGAGCTACAGGTTTGAGTTGCTTATCTTACCTGTATTTTACAGTCAAACTGAAACAAGCAAAATGAACTTTAAAGTAACACGTACAGAATTTGTAGTTTATTTTTTATTTAGACATTTGTTCAATGAATTAGGGCAATGAGAAGAATCTGGATTTGAGTGAAAAGGCACGTTTACATTTGGAAAAGTACACCTTTCCAGTTCAGATGATGGTGGTGCTGCCCAATGGCACGGTGGTGAGTCTGATTTTAACATTAGTTTTACATTACAAATCCTTGGTGAATGTATATTTAAAATATACTTGTAATGCTTTCTTGAAATGAGTTTCACTTTACCTTGTGTAGGTCCATCACATCAATGCTAACAACTTCCTGGACCAGACATCCATGAAACCAGAGGAAGATGGACAAACCTTCAGTTTCTCAGCTAACTTTGAGGATCCCTCAACATCCACTTATATCCGCTTTCTGCAGGAAGGACTCGAGAAGGCCAAACTTTATTTAGAGTCATAAGACTTCCTCTCTCAGTCAGTGCAGATCAAAGAGATAAGGAGTCATCTATAAGACAACACACACACAAATGGCAAATTTTTCTTCATGTAGATGGCAACTGGAAACTGTGTTTTCTAGGTCTTTCTGTTCCATCTGTTTAAAGGCTTTAATACACTTTAATATACACAGGTTAACTTACTAGTGCTGTTTTCATCATAATGAAGATTACACAGTTGTGTATCTAAATTCAATGTAAATGCAGTCATATATTTTTATAGCAGAAAAAATGCTGTTTATGTGTGAATTTAAGATTACACTTCCTGAATGAAGGAAGCTTATGGATCATTTAGATCAATTAACTTAAAATATTATGCTGTATCATTAATACAATGACCACTTTTATATTTTTGTTGTATTATGTTTTGCTGCATCAATTGTCTGTGTGGTTCTGGAAGGTTCTGTAGGAGATGGAACAATGCTGTTTTTGCTTCCTGAATTTGGCAGTTTGTGATGGTCTGATCGGAAAACCCAGCTGGGGTGAGGCCAGACCTGATGTTATTGTTTAAATGTGGGAAAGCAACGTTTTTGTTTCTGTCTCTGAGCAGAATACTGGTATCATACAGACACACAGTTTTGGATTCTGGCTAAATCATAACACTGACACAAAAGCTGCTACAGACACAAATATATTTTTACAATCTACAGTCTACAAAAAAAAATCTGTTTTTTGTTTCTTTAATAAATTGTGAAACGTAACATTTTATCATATTCAGTTTTGAATCCAGAGTAGAAACAGGAACAATAAATTTATTAACACAAGTGTCTACAATATTCACTGTCTTTAAAGGGTACAATAGGTTTGTTACACAATCTGTCTGCAGTTATGTATGCAATAATATTAACATAACCTTTGACTGCAGTTTTGAATAAAAGCAATTCTGTACTTGTTTCAAATAAATAAAAAGTTACTTTTTTAAAACTTGTTTTTAATGATCTGATAACAGACAAGAGTCAACACGGATGTTACTGACAGTTTTATCACATGTATAAATATTGCATTAGTCTTGTTTGACTTATTTAGTTTTGTACAGATAACTTCGTAAACCACTGCTATTATTACTTATGTTAGTTATTTACAGGTACCCAAGATACTTTGTGGATCCAGTGCCTACAAAAACCAGGAAAGGATTTAATGAGCACTATATAAAGGGTTTCACTTGTTTGTGTCAAGTCTTGAATTCACAGACAATGCTTGATGTCCAGTCTAGTCACGACATAAACACAGCTGCAGTAACAATGTCCACCAGCAGATTGCGCTTCGGTGCTGGTAAACCTCACTTGTACCATGAAAAATTTGATTATTATTCTGTCTTAGAATGTACATTAGTTCTATTACAATGAAGGTAAGTGCATTCATACATTCAAACCATGGCACTCAACCCGGGTGTCTTAATCACAAGATGAAATATGTCCATCATGGTTGTGAAATGTAAGTACAGTATATAAGTACAGTAAACTTTCCAACCTCTTTCCTTGACAAACTTCCAGGCACAATAATCTATTTGCACGCAGCCTGTAACCTGACAAACTACCAATAAAGTTCTTTCTCTTTATTTATAGGTTTTAGTGAAGCATCAAGAAATTGGTCCATAATCTTATTGGCCATAATCTCCACTATAGCTGAATGTTTTAGGTTATTTACAGCACTCATATCAGCGGAATGTCCAGGCCTCCAGCTCTAGAATAGTGAAGTCGTTGGTCTCAGACAGGCTGCAGTTATTGAAGGTGAAACAGGGGCTACTTCTGCCAAAATACAGCCTCTCATCCACCCACAGACCGAAGTGACCACTGCAGAGGAAGTGAGAGATAAAGGGTACATATATAAACTAGAAATTCACATGCTTTAAGTTTACCACATTTAAAACTCTTGAATAAAAATATGCAACATTTATTTACATTTATGCATTTGGCAGATTTGAACCCATGACCTTGGTGTTGTCAGCTTAGTGTTACAATTAAATCTATCATGCAGGCATCTTTCAGGCTAACAAGGTGTTAGTATGTTTCTGAAAACCTTCCTGTACCTTCCTCCACCAATGGCAAAAGAGTCTAAATCCCCTTTGATGAAAAATGAGTTCTCTCCAGTCCAGCGGAAACACTAAGAGGAAATGAACAGCACAAGTAGCTTACAAGACATGTTGTAAGAATTCATCTCATCTTATGAATGTTAAAGGAACATTGAAGTTACCTTAAATCGAGGATGTGACAGAAACAGGAAAGTCTCTCCTGTGCCGTAAAAGGTCTCACTTGGATGCAGCGGATGTGAGAGGAAACTTCCAAAAACCTGAAAAAAAGACCATTAAAACGTCCAACCACCACATTTACAAAAGCAAATCATCTGACTACACATGGTATCAGCATTGGCATGCATTTATTCATGGATCATCTCACTAAAATATCAACCTATATCCATGTATTTCCTGAACAGAACAGAAATAATGTTGGTTCAGACCTGCTGGTTGTGGTCCTTGATGAGAATCAGCACAGGCGAGTCTGTGGTACTGAGTTTCCTGTAGAGGGTCTTGAGACTGGCCCCGTGTTTGTCCGTGCTGTAGGACAGATGCCAGGTGTGTCCGATCGTACGTGGAGGAAGCTCTCTCGAGATCTAAAATAAAAAAATCACAGGCTAAATCTTTTTATGCAATAAACAACAATCTGAAGTATCAAACTGCGATTTATTTTCCAAAGCTAAAATGTTTGTGTATGTGTGCGTGTACCTCTGTAACTTGCTGGGCATCCAGTATGACACTTTGGTTCAGTATGTGACTTATACATTCTGGTTCAGTAGAAACAGCAGGTCTAGGAACACTCTCCTCCACTGTCACCATCTGTACAAGACAACATTCAATCATTTGTCAAACACAGACCAGTAAGATCTCTGCAATCACGTTTTTTGAGCATTCTAGAGGATTTCTGATTAAGCTGTGAATGTTGTGAAGACTTGGTCACTTGATAAACACTCTGACTCACAAAACAAGTTAAATCATGAGTCAAGCTATGTGCACAGCCTTTATCAGTTCTCACTGCAATCTGATTGTTATGGTTATTTGGTGACGGACCTCCCAGTCCTCTCCCGCCCGTCCTTCTCTTGGAGATTCCTCCTCTTCCTCCTGCTCCTCTTCCTCATCCAAAAGCACAAAATCCTCTTCATGCCACTCTGTTTCTTCCTCCTCACCCCCCTGCAGGATGCACAGGTCTGGGCGGTGCTGCCTCAGATAAGCGGACAGTTTGACTGAACTACAGAACAAAATGAGAGAAAAAAGCAAACATCTTTTGAATCAGAGGTACTACATTTAATTTCTTTAAGTTTTACTTAGAAAGAGGTACTAAGTTTTATTTTAATTTTTTCTTTGCAACTTACACTTTGATGTTTTAACTTTTATGATAGAAACATTTGTGCTATGCTTTGATTTTACCAAGCAGTTCCATATTGGTTTAAAGTAAGGCTATAAACTACCTTTCCTGTTGCATGGTGAACCAGACGTCTCTGGAGGTGATTTTAGGTTTAAACAAAGTCCTTTTCTTCCCACGCTGCTGTTTTTGTCTGATTCTCACAAAGATCAGTGAATCAACTGTAGCACTGTTTTTAGGCATAGATGTGCAGGATCCTGATAAACAAAGACAAAAAAATAAATCAGACAGAAGACAACGTTAGATAAAATGTTAAGAACTGACCACCTTGGTCCCCATTTATTTTCATTTCATGGAACAGTGTCAATATTCTTCAAAACTTCTCCTGTTCATAGAATTCATGCTATATAGGCCCATAATTTCCAGTTTAGGTGCAGTCACCAAGTTCCTAAACGATTTCTGTTACCTAACAACTGTCTATCTAAACACTGATGTTCAATTCCACTTGTGTGTTCATTGTCCTGGTCAGGTCCTCCACAACAGAAGGTGGCAGCTGCAGTTAGAATTCGTCCAGATTCCAAACTCAGCTGTCTCTCAGTTTCAGCCATGTCCCCAGTCTCTCCGCCTTCATCATCCTCATCAGCCCTCACAAGCAGAGCCACTGGCAGATGGTCTGAGATGGAGGACTCAGGAGAAGGAACCGCCTTTGTCGCCACCTGGCTGTCCGATTTACTCTTCGGTGTCTTATAACCCTTATATCTGGACACAGGTTTAAAAAATAATACAGAGATCAGTGTTTCTGTGCTGAGGCTTCTAATCAAAGAGGAAATGTTTAACAGAGCAGCATCACAGTAATAAAACAGGAAGCACCTGTGTGAGGTCTTGTTAAAGTGAATGTGAGAGATGTCTGTGAAGAAGGACACCGAGGCGAGATCATCCACAGAGCAGGAGAACACATATTCCTCACAGCCGTTCTCCTGCACCAGTGGGTGACTCTTCTGAGGGTCGAAGAAGATCTTGGTGGTCGTCACCAGCAGTATTCCAGAGACCACCCCCTGGTGAGACACCACTGAAGTTAGAATATGCTACTTTAAAATTTACTCCATAAAGGTGAACTACTGAGCATTAAAAATATGCATAATTCTCACCTTTCTATCTGTGATATAACGAGAAAACAGCTTTAGGCAAGACATGTCTGCTGGCCCCTCCCTTCCAGAACATTCAGATGGGAGAGCCAATAGACACACCCTTCCATCGGGTAAAGGCACCGCCTCCACATCCTTAGAGAGATGGATAAATGTCACAGAAAGCAAGAGAAGCTATTGTGTTTTATAGAGCTCTGTACCACATAATACATTTCAGCTCAGTTTGCTTAACAACAAAAGCTTAAGCCCTGAATCGATGCTATACTTCTGATTTACTGAGCTCTTGTCAGGCTGTTCTCTAGAGTCACACACACCCATGCATTAACAGCAAGTTTTTGTAAACACACACGCCCTCTGACACAGTCTCTCACCGGCAGCTTGTCATATTCTGCATCCGTTGATGGAGACACAAGAGTCGCTGTTCCCCCAACAGCGCTGTCAAGCGCAGGATCTAGGCTGTGCTCTTGTCCTGGATGCGAGTCAGTTGATGTGGAAGAAGAGGCCTTGATCTTGGGTAGCTGTTTGAAATGGTTTACAGGGACAGACATGGTCAGACACTGACAAAACACTGTTTCACTTCTCTTCTTTATATACTGTTGTACAGCCCCTCATTTCCTTATTTATAGCCCTATGACAAAGCTGATTGGCCAGAGCCACAGCAGCAAGAAATGCTGAACCAATCAAATTAATGCATACATCACGCAAATGGAATCACAGGGCAGAGTATGAGGCATTACAGGAACTACTTTTCAGCTAAAGGAACTTTTTTTTCAATAAACTCAAAGATGGAGTTCCCATTCGTACCATAAATGTTACACAATGAACTCTCACACTCTGCACACTCTTTAATGTCCGTCCCTCTAAACAAATGTTTAATCCCCTGTTGCTTTGCTAGAGACTGCTATCTTCAGGCTTGCAAATGTTGGTTAATAACATGCAAATCCCATATGCAGAGAAGTCTGATGATTTGCATTGAGTGTTAACTATAACTTTAAACCAGTGGCACAATCATTTAGCATTTTGAAAATAATAATCTTTATGTCTTCTCTGCATGAAACAGTTAAACCCCAGCATACATAAACATAGCTCACTAATGGAAGTAAGTTTAGAAGTCATTGTTTACAATGATAATGAGACAGGTTAAACTGAGAATCTCCAGAGCTGAGGATTGTTTTACACAATGTGCTGACAGACCCTTTGAGTTACACTTTAAACAACTCAGTGTCATTTGCTTTAACTGCAAGTATTAACATCATGCCAGTCTGTGTGTGTGGCAAGGGTTGAGGAAAAGGGATTTAAACCAAGCTGGCTTATCGAATTATTCATATTTCAGCTCAGTATGTTTGCTAAGGGACAATAGGCCTCGTTCATAACACAACCAAAAGGACAATTTGTGTTTACGATCTATTTATACACAAATTCATTCTACTCATGTTTCATGAATGAAGCCTGTTCAGTAAAAGTCAACAGTGAGAGCTTCTAACATAATATTTATGTCTTATTTACATATTAATCAGATATTAGTTACCCAAGCTTTGGCAGTTGATATTTTCCCCATTATATTTGCTGTAAGTTTCCATATTATCCTAGAATTATCCATTCATTTGAGGATCCTACTGCTTCATTACAAATATTTAAAAGCTTGACTTTACAAAATGTGTTTTATAGTTGTTTATGATGTAACATGTTGGCGGTTATATTGAATGGTGAAATCAGGGGCTGGTACATTCCAGCCAGATGTGGCATGACCCACTACGTTATCCCAAATCAATTTTCAATTGATTGTTTCTTGTCCCTGTTAAATTCAATATTCTGATTTTAAAAAGTGTAGGCTAATGGTTAAAGCTATAAAAATAACTTCACCTTAGTAAATCCTGTACTTGACTAATTTAATTCACCAGAAGCCATAAGCTTCAATTCATGAAAGCAACTGGTAATTAGGAAAAAGTTACAAGCACATAAACAAGAAGAAATGCTCTTAGTTTAAAAAAAGTTAAAGGCATAAAAACTTTGTAACTAATTCTAATTCCTTAGACTTGCTTCTCAGTCAGAAAGCATTCAGGGCTGAGACACACCCCTGGGCTGCAGTATTTTTGTGCTGGTGACAAAGTGTGTTAACATGAAACCTTACCCACCCCGTGTTTATTGTCTCTGCATGACTCCAAAGTCTTTGTTGTTGGTACTTCAGGAGGAAACGCTGCCTCTATGAACATTAAACACAAAAGACAAGTTAATAGAAGTCTTGCTGCCATAAGTAACAAGAGACCACAGCAGATATGCATGTTTCTTTAAGTAAACATGCATTTATTTAGACAATTTTTATTTATAGAGAATTATTAAGCTTCTGCTACACAGCTGTGTAAACAGAAACACACAGAAACACACAGAAACACACCAAGCTTATTTAGAAAGCAGTAAATATAACCTTCATCAGTTTAAAGCTGAACAGTATGTGAAAACTAAACTACACAACACGGTTAATTGTCCTACAAATTAAAACATGTCCCGACATAAATGGGCACATAGCATAGGAAACGTTCAACAGGATCAGTGACATACCCTTAAGATAGTACTGCCTTAATTTAGGGTTCCTGATTTTGTGAGGTGCTTTGACATACTCTTGCCCAACACTCTTCCCCATCACACCCTGTGCCCCAACAGAACACGGAACCGCAACAAATCCTGGAGGCTGCGAAATTCCAGCTGGCAGCTTTGACCCCAGTCTGAGGAAAAAAAATGACACAGGACTTTTGAATAGGCTTGGTTTAAAGTAATTTATTTTCTAAATTATTCATTTACTACTAGCAAAGTAAGATATAAGATAAAATAGCAAAGCAGTGTTGAAATGATCCTGAAAAAATGGGAGCATCCAAACTTTATTCCTGCTGATAATTGTTCAATAGTTCATTGTTCTTACTTGTTTTTAACATTTCCAAAGTAACTGACTCTGTTCTTGTCTCTTTTGGCTCTGTGGTCCATGAGGTCTCAGTGCTGAGAATGAGAAGTGACCAAAGATCTTCACTCTTCCAGTGAAGAAATGAGTGACAGAATTAATGCACAAATCTTCCTCTGCCTCCTGACCATCATCATCAACATTCACAGCACTCTACAGAATACCTGCAATGTACAAAATAAACATACAAGACATAAAACAAAATAAAAAAGACTAAGTTGAATACCTGCCCAACATTCGTATAGATACATAGACAGTCCAACATAATCTACAGATTCATGCAAATAGGCCAGCTTGTGTCCATTACAAAGCAAATGATATCATCTAAGACAAACAAGCACCAATGGAAACAGTTTTACAAGATCCTAAACTCAACATTCACTCATTTCATGTGAATATAAGAACAATTAAACACAATATATGATCGTAACGAGTTGATAGTGATTTATATACGACTAATAACAGAAGTGTTATTGCAGGCCCACGAGTAAACACGATGTCGCATCTGTACCAAACAGCCACGCTTTATGTTAACCATGTTAATAAACAGAAAACTGAGATTTGTTGCGATCACTCACTACTGTCTCTTACGAAACCCATTACATCATTATTATCTTCCCATATTACCATTCTTAAGCAGCAGGAAGATGCATAAGTCATGGTGCCTAATGCATTTACGTCTTTCGTCTCAGAAATATGACAACCTGAAAATCACAAACATATTCAGTTATCACAAAACTTACCTCGGTCCTCAATAACCCCACAGCCGATCTGCACGTTCTGCATGATGCGCTGTCATGTGTTTTGATGCTACTGCAGTAAATCTGTCCGTCAACAGTCCAGAAATAAAAGCACAGATCACTGAAAAACGAAACAAACGCTTCCTCTCAAATTACGCGAATTAAAAGATATTCTCGAATGGAAACCTGTTATTTTGTTGAACATAACGAGTTTTTTGTTTCGGTCCAATATGACCAAGCGGGATATTTAAACTTTACATCTTACTTTTATTTTGTAGCGCATAGACGCATGACGTTTACAGGCGACGGTCCAATGATATTAGACTACAAGGTAATTGTGCAGAATCTGAGCCAATCACAACGCGTTGTTCCGGACGTACTTCCGTGTCCTGCGCTCATGCAAAGCAGCCGGAGGCGCTTAGCGGCTAAACCGCTAACTGTACAGAGAGAAGAGAAACTGGGCAATTCAGTACACACAGAAAAACAAAATAACCTGCACCGGTGCAAAACGAAACCGGTCTAAACTGACCCAACACGGTGTGTTTTTCACTTCTTCTAAATGCATTATTAGTGGCTGCACATTACGAGGTCGTTTTGTTAGCAGGGATGCTAAAAGAAGGAGATGAGGGTCACAGAACGCATCTGATTCATTTACTGTTTACATTATGTGTTTGTTTATTTAGTTTCTTGCGTCATTTCATTTTTGTGCCATATTGACTACATATATTGATATGTTGAATTGGCGTATTTCTTTAATATTCTTTGTGTTTATTTCATTACTAAAAGGAATCATGTGTTTGCTTTCTAAATGTCTATAATAAGTTGAATGTGGGCTGAATAAGGCGCCTGTGCCCATCTGCGCAGTTATTTGTTTTACTTGAAATACACAAATTAAATGCTCGCCCATTATAAATGTTATCTATTACTTTGTATATTTATGAGCCTTACCAATGAGTTTCACATTAAACAAGACATAATATATGTCTTTCTTTACTTTCATTAGGTAAAGAAACAGTGGAATATGTTCAGTGTGTTATAACCGTAAAACTCTACCACACAAGCAAAGTCTCTCACACTCTCAGCAAAATGGAAACAGACACAGTAAGTTGTTTAAAGATTTAAAGCCATTTTTATTTATGTTCAAGTCAATGTGTGGTTTATGTTTTACTAAGTAACTGTTTACTTGTTCTTCAGGAGGTGATCCCTATTTGGCAAAATAAACCACGTGGGTCAACTCGTAGTGTGGTGAGACGTATCGGCTCTACACTGCCTCTTAAACCCTGTGCCAGGGCATGTTTCCAGGTATGGGAAGGAAAATTGTTCATATACACTCATCATAAATACATATACACTCTCATGAACCTGGAGGATAATGTGTTACTGGACTGTTCCTGAGATTAAGTTGACAACTACGTTTTCTTGTTTACATTTGTAAGCTTGTAACTACTGAATTATTGTAATGAGTGACCATTAGTATCTGTACTGAAGTGAAACTGTTAGGAAAATTTAAAGAATGTACTTCCTTTTTTTTACAGGAGCTTCCTGGACTTCCAATGAACTCCACAGATGGGCCGCTGGTGCCCACGCTGGCTGATATTGCCTGGATTGCAAATGATGAGGAGGAAACGTATGCCAGAGTCAGGTAAAGTGTATAGAACCTACTGTAGCATACTGGACATTTGGAAGATGCTTTTATCCAAAGCAACTTGCAGTCCATTCAGTCCTTTAATTCCCTGTCAGTTGAACCGATGACATTGGCTAATGTCATGCTATTTCAGTTGAGCCATAGAAACAGCAGCTTAAAGCATTTGTTTTCTTAACCAGTGCTTTTCTGCTGTTTTTCAGAAGTGACTCTCGCCCCCTGAGGCATGAGTGGAGACCGACACCCCTGCTGGTTATGCACAGGAACTCATCTGTGCCCAACTTCAGACGAGAGGGCAGGAGGGTGGAGGGTCTGAGGAAGCCAGGTGTAACTGCTCTAAACCGCACCACAGCTTTACAGGACGAGCTGAGTCGACTCCGAGCCCAGATTGCCAAGATAGTCGCAGCAGACTCAGGTTGAACAGTTTGAACAATGGATTGTAATGTTTGTAAAGCTCATATCAACTGTATCTATATCACTATAAGTTTTGTTTTGACTCAGCAGGTTAGTACTGAGGAATTCAGACTTAAAACTGACGCCTAGTAGCTGTAGAAATGTCATGCACGTTTGTTTTGTATTTCTCTCATTATATTTTGACCTGCTTCAGATTCGAACCCCATCACCCCTGACCTGCTGTCCCCTGACGACACTAGTGTGGGCTTCTCTATGGCCCCATTTGAGACGGCAGTTTACCAGCCTGCAACAGCAGCCTCCTTTGTCATCAGTGATGTTACAGAGGAAGAGGAGGAGGAGGAAGAAGATGATGAGGATGAGGACATGTCAGAGTTGGTGCCGGATCCTATACCACCAGTTTCCATGACAGCGTCAGCGACCTTTGACCTTGATCACCCAACCATGAACTTCCGAGAGCCAGAGGAAGACACAGTGTCTCTGTCAAAGTCAACAAGCTTCGCTGATGTCATGGACATTCTGAAAGATATGAACCGCATGAAGATGAGCAAGGATAGGTGAGTGCTGTTACCAGGGACATAAAAGGGGTGGTGCTAAACTTTACCAACTTTACCAACGTGGCTCATGAATTAATTAGGTGATGTAAAATTTGGCCACTACTGCCATCCATAAAAAGATTACCATGTTGAGGAGGACAAAAAGTACCAAAATGGCTGCTTTTATTTACTGTTTTGAAAAGTACCTAAACACCACAACATATGTAGGAGGGGTCATTGATAAAGATCTTGATTAACATTTGTGTGTTTTTTTATTTTATTTAGATACAACCGTGGGTGCACCTCACTGAGGGAGGAAGACTCCACCTCTCTTATATCTGAAGCACTGAGGAAGAAGTTCATTCTGAAGGACGATGACCTCAGCGTGAGAAAATAATCTCCCATCTCTGCCAAAACTCCATGTAAGACTGACTCTCGATTTTCAATGGCACAGAGTTAGAAATACAAATTCAGTGAATCAAACAAGGCTGTGGAGATTTTAATTTCTTTCTCTTCTGCTGGGTCCATAGGCCTGTAGACTGTTGCCATGGAAACCCTATAATGCCGCTAAGTAATTCGTATGGAGATTCGCAGCGCTCCTTAGTGCTCCCACAATGCTGCACTGCTGTGACATGGCTGGAAGACAGAGGAGCAGCTCTCCTCGGCTCGTCAGCAGACGTACACACACACACACACACTCTCTCTCTCTCTCCAGCTGGCACTAAGTGGATAACTTGGCCATGTACATGCTTTTTAAACGCCTGTGTGCGTTGGTGTGTCTTCACATAGGGGTCCATAAGTGTGGTCTACTTAGTGTTCAGTGATCACTCTGCCCTTGTCGTTCCATTACACATTTCCATCATCTATGAATTCCTTCCTTTTTCATCTGCATTGTTTTTGTTGGAATAGGAACATAATGATATTTACAAAGATTCCATTTTTCCTTACATATTACTCAAGCTATGAATCTACAGTTGTTTTCTGGAGGAATCCTGTTTGTTGTGCATGAATCTTTAGTTTGGAGATGTAGATCGTATCTCCCTCCTTACACTTACCCTCAAACAACCCTGTAATACTTGAAGCTGGTTTTAATGAGTGATCTGATGTTGCAATACCCACATGTGGCTACATTTGTCTCCATTTACAAACTCAAGCGAAAGACATTCTTCTGTTAAAGGGTGTGCGTGCATGTGAACTGAAAGACTTCGCATTCTCTTGTAATTAGTGCTCTGTGATGTTCAATTTTTCTGTTTCACCACAAGACAGGACCAGAAAAGTCTGAAATGTGTTTGATAAATACTCTGTGTGGTATATCTACAGGACGTACATTGAAAAAGAAATCTAGTTGGTTTTTGCTTGTGTCTGGCAGGTTGTAATTGTAAATGTGAAAGCATGCATGGTGATGCGCTGTATGTGACTGTTTAGCCTGTTTTAAGGACGCCTTAAAGGATTTTATATAATGTTGATGATTGTGAAGGAAGCCTTTTCCCCTAAACTGTTAGAACTGTTAGCAAACTGTTAGATGAAGCTGTTTCAATGCAAACGTAGACTTCCTGTGTGTCATGGAGACACAGTGGGAGTCAAACACAAAATGTGATTTTCATTTGTTTCACAGTTTTGATTGCACATGCCTGCAACCTTTATCCATGTGACTGACACGTGCATTGACAATTATATTACAGTTTCAGACTCTTTCAGACCCCACAATACTCTAAGAAAAAATACTTCACAATAGTTCAATTCACCCAAAAACGAAACATACCTTCATGATTTACTCACCCTAATGTCATTTCTAACCTGTATGACTTTCTTTCCTCTGAGCAACACAAAAGAAGATTTTGTGAAGTGTGTTGATAGCCAAACAACAGTGGCACCCATTGACTTCCATTTTATGAACCCACGGCAACATTTCTCAGAATATCTTTTATGTTCCAAAGAGAAAGAAATCAGAAATCATAATATAAGTCTGAAATGACATGAGGGTTAACAAATACACAAAATGCGTGAGCTCTCACTAGTAGTTAATTTGCAGTACAAATGACTATGTCAGAGTTAAATTCATAAGGGAATATTTAGCTAACAGTGACTAGAGCTGTAATATAAAGCATATGCGCAGAACATGCTAAGGTATGTTCACCTTTCAAAGCAGGTAAAATATGTGTCAACTACTGGGTTTCATTGATAGTTTTAACACAGTGAGCACTGCAAGGTTTTCTGTTATAGGTCAGTCTCATAGTTCCATGGTTCCTTTAGAACAAACACTTGTATACAGTGCATCTGCTTTTGTTGAAGGGAACTAAATAACTGCCTATTGTTTGTATGTTGTGAGAAAGAGAATAAATGATTTAAAAACATAATTTATGTATTTTTTCAGTGTGATGATAATCTACAGCCACATGGGGGTGGCAATGTAATGTTGAAGTAACTCTAACTGCTCCGACGTCGATACACACGCAGGCTGGATTTTTGTGTGTGGTCTTCTGTCATGTATAATGTTGCCCCTCCTCTGCAGGTACCCATCACTGCCAGCCGATCTGTTTCTACACAGCTGTCCCCTGATACAACCGTGACTTCGAAGATTCTAGTTAACCTCATTTTTTTATTTTTTTCTCGAAGACCTGATTTGATCCAGGCCAATTTCAATGTTGTGTCTATTTTCTGTGGGAGTCCTTGGCCTACTTTATTACACCTCACCTCTGGAAAGCGGATTCTGTCTATTTTGGACCAGAGAGATTTTTTAGACGTCTGTGGAGATTCTGTTTAATAGTCCAGTGTCGTTGTTTGAGACTATAATTATTGACCTTTGTGACACGTGACGTCAATTTAGTCTGTTAGTCAGAAGTTTGACAGGTCCTGCCCACTGAATCTACAGGTAAGATAGAAAGGTAATCTAATATGTCTAATATAGACAAATGGTTAGCATGTAAAAATGTTGACACATTTTTACATGCTAACCATTTGTCTATATTAGACATATTATTATACGTGTTTCAGGTGTGTTACTCAATGAGTAAGAGTTGGCTTGTGAGCACTCATATTTCACAAGCCTCCTCCTATTTTCACCTGTCACCTGTTGGACCCTTTTTTTACCATAGCTGTGTTCCCCAGAGCAGTTTTTAGAAGAACTATTTCTATCTTACCTTTTCATTGTCTGAAGTGCTTTCTTCACTAGATAAAACCTTTGGTGTAAGTTCCTTAAATATTAAAGGTTCTTCATTAAACCATAAAATCTTTCAAGGACATTTTTGAGAACCATTTGGAGAATTTTTAAAGCTTTTAAATTTTTCACAGTGCTGTTACAGACTGGCCACACTGTTAAAGGCTGTAAATGTTCTTCTCTTTGAGATTTTAAGCTCTGAAGTCAAGCATGGGTGTTGGAAGAGTTTAGCTTTATTGTGCTAGGCAGAATAGTTGCCAACCGTTTGTTATTTTGTCTTTCTTTATTATCAAGATCCATATTTCTCAGGCATTTTTATTGAAGGCCAGAATGCCTTATGCTTTGTCTGGCTGATAATCAGACAAGTAGTTTGTGACTGATACTGTTCCATGTTGCCAATAGGCAATAGTTTCCAACATAATGAGCCAATGATACCACAGGTTGCTCTTGAAACATGTCTGAAGCACAGAATCTATTTGGTTTAAATTGAAACTGGGCTCCAAGAACACACTAACAGTAATGTCCTTAGTAACAGACAGGCGACTGAATGCTGGTATGCTGTTTTTATTCATCTGAATTCATTGTCTGTTGTGCTGAAGGGGTCTATGTCAGTAATGACTGTGAATCTACCCTTGGTTATAATGGTCGCTGGGATAAAAGTCAAGTAATAATTCCAGCATGGCTTCTGTATGAAATATGTAGAAGTCTTTAATAATTGATTGAACAGTTCAAAGCTTTTTAGTTGTTGCACATATAAAGATGTAATTGGGGAAGAGTTCCTGACTGAGAAACCTCACTTCCTTATATAATATGTGTTTGTTCATAAGTGTGATGTGACATCACATAATGTCATTTTGCTTTTGATGTATTTCATTGATTCTTGTTGCTATGATACCGCTGCATGTGTGACATAAGCTGCTTAATACACTTATTGAGAACCTTAAAGGAAAAAATGCCTCCAACGAAATCAGATCTGCTCCACGCTTTTCTATGACGCTTTCCTGTTTGTCACTTTCAAACACTTGCATCATGCATGCTGATTAATGTTTCATCCTCTGTGGAATTACAGTGGAAAGTCTGTTGAGAATAGTTGGGTGGGTTAAGCATTTACTGTTTGTCTATACATTGGGGTGCAATTTTAACCTGCAAATTAACAAGGTCAGAATTTTGAAACTTCTGAACAGCCAAACAGTCAATAGTTTGTATCACAATGGAGGAAGAGTTTCACTGTAAATGAGAATATAGTCATTTTTGTGAGCAGTTTTTCTGCTGATAAAGCTAACAGGTAACATTCTCAAAACACTGGTTAATGTTTTCTCATAGTATCAAAAATGTACTTGCAGTGATCTCATATAAGGTTTTACATTTTTTGGTACTTAATGGAACATTGTGAAAACATTCTAATAACCTAACATTGATAGCAATAGACACACACTTGCCTGTTCTCTTTATTAACAGCTTTCCAAGGTTTTAATCCCTGTAAATCCAATGTGGTGTCTATGTCCTTGACAGCCAAAATACAGCATTATCTCTTAACAACCTTGTGATGCAGCAAACAGAGGTTCTCTACAGCACTGAACACAATCAGTGTAAACATGTTGCTTGTAAAAGATAATTGTTGCCATGCACGAATGTGATGCATTTGTTTCCCATAATGCATCACCAGACGTCTCTTCTAAAGAATCTTCTGCTTTAAATAGAACGATAAACACTCTTTGTTTCCCAAAGTCATCCAAGTGTGTTGTTAGTAGAAGTGTGTTTGTTGTGGAGGTGTGTGTTATATTAGAAGATATTAACAATGTCAGGTTGGTCTGTTCCTTTAAATAGAATGATAAACACTCTTTGTTTATCAATGCATTCCAAGTGTGTTGTTAGCGGATATGTGTTTGTTGTGGAGGTGTGTTTTATATTAAAGAATCTCTGCAACTATAAATAAAAATTCTAGTCATTCTATTTTCTTCATGTCAAACATAAGGTGATTTTAAAAAATCTTGCCAATGTTTCTCATATGATATAAGTGAATGGGGGTGGGCTGAATAGCTATAAAATGACAGAAAGAACTATACAAAAGGATAAAAATGATCCATGTGATCTCTGCGCCATATTTCAGGTCCTCTGAAGCCATACAATAGATTTCTGTGATGAACAGACAGAAATATAATTTGTTATTCACTGTTAATCTTTGCCTCAAGTGGGCTGTTAACTAACTCAAATGAATTGTTACTTCACAAATCAGACACAGTTACTTCTCTCACGAAATCTATGAAATAGCTTCTGAAGACCATCATATAAACCACTTTTACGGGACTTTTATGGTTCTTTTAGTCATTTTGCAGCTCGACAGGCTGGATTCTCATTTACTTTCATTATCTGAGAAAAGTGCATTCAAGGGCATTCATCAAAAACTCTGTTAGTGTTTTGTGGAACAAAGAAAGTTTTGGGCATGGGTTTGAAACAACATAAGTATGTAGATAATAATGTTTTTGGTAAATTATTCCTTTAAGAGATACAGACAGCCACAGACAGTGTTTGAAAATGCATATATGTTCTAGCTTTGCGAGTCAGTGTTGCAAAATAAGTGCGGACAGTGTTCTGAACCTTTAATAAATATATACATCTTAATGTGACTCTCTCACCTTTTATAGTCTGTTGCATAATTTAGTCGTCTTTAATCACTCAGTACAGCCATCTGCCTTTCCACCCATACATCAGAGGATGAGAAAAGATAGACAGAGTGGGTGAGACGTAGGTGAATTTTCTGGCTTTGCAAACAGAAGATTCTGTTTTTGTTTTTCCTGTTTTTCAGAATTATTGGCTTGAAGATTTGTATTGTTTGTGATCACGTTCTGAAAACACTGAAAACGTCTGAAGCGCAAAGCTTGGCTCAGTGCTTTAGTCTCATCTGCTAAGCTTTACATTGATTAGCAGGATAAGATAGTGTCAGTTGTTTTAAATTGTGTTACGAGGTTTAAAAATCTTTTGTAGGTTCTTGTGTTTATTCAGTTTTATTGAGACTTATATGGGGATGTATAAGTTTACAATTGCTTCATCAAATGAAATTGCTTGTGTTTTTAGAGGATAATTTGTCTGTGTTGTTGTTGCTGTTTTTTAGTAGCTAGTTTGATATAAAATCACAGAGTTTTTTTATGAGTCAGTCTTTTTATTACGGCTAAAAGCTTTGCTATTTGAAATTACACTTTGTTCGGTTTAAAAAGGTAAATATCAATATAAAGTGATTGTGACATGTGGACTAATAAAATGTATCAGAAACTCAGGAAGTATCATTATGTAAATGTGCCCAGAGTCGCCCACATAGTTCCACACACACACACACGCAAACTAGTTTCATTTTATTATCAAAGGTATTTCATTGACTATTGTTTTTTTACTAGATTAATAAATCTAACCCTCACAGATCTTTTGACATTATAACTTTTAATAAAGTAAAGCACTACTTGGCCAATTTCTAATGAGGCTCTTATAAAAGTCACATAAAAACTGTAGATCTCACAAGCACAACTGAATCTGTACACACACACATAGCTCCAAATATCATTACATGGCCAAGATATTCATCAAAGAGGCTCATCTCTGGATCCAATCCTCACTAGACTGCAACATAAGATGAGATGAACTTCTTTGCCCAGGGAGAATTTGGGAGATTTGATGAGATGTTAAAATGCTTATCATGGTAGTGTTGTATGGTTGGCTTACATTAGAAAAAACATTATTCAAAAGACTGCTGCCTCAGCCTTTTAATACTTGCTGGATAAACTAAGCCTTTAAGAAGTGATGTGTTAAGTAATTGTTATAATGATTCAACCTAAATTCTTCTCTTTGGACAGTGATGAAGCGAGTTTGTTATTTCAGGCAGAGTGATTTAGAAACAGGCCTGTGAGAGGGTTAAACCTGGTTTAGCTGAGACAGACTGGACAGTTCCGGAAGAAGTTATGCTTCTATGATAATAAACTAGAAATTCAGACAAACGTGTTTTTAAGTCACACTTTTAAGCCATCAATGATCCACAGATGTGACCCATTTATGCTAATAATACCAGCTTTTTCCAACACTGATGAATGCTGAGATCTGCACAATATTTCTGAGCAAGCAAAATGCAATAATGCAGAATAACTGTCTAATTGTAAATGCATAATGTTTACAGTCGTGCTGTGCTGTTAATGAGTCAACTGGGGGCATGTGTCTTATCTACAATAACAAAACTGAAAGACTTTACAGCGCTTTGATCAGTGTCTGTGGGTCCTGTTGGAATTAGATGCATAAACCATATTAGATATTAAACACACATAATAATTTACATGATCCAGTGCAAATACACTAAATTGATCCTGGAGGATGTTAACTAACTGAATGTAATTTGTTTCTGAGGACCTTTGTGCTTTAGCCAAACTGCCCAGGTGGTTCTACATTGTTGCATATGTATAGATGCATGTTTGTGAATAAGCAACTGCCAAAAACATATGCCGGCCAAGTGTGTGTGTGTGTTTGACAGTAAGGTTGTTCCACTGGTAGACACACAGTATTCTGTTTTTAGCTCCAGTCTCATTAGAGATAGCTTGAACAAGCAAAGCAGTCTAAGGGGCTCATTGTGCGTCAGAGCATCGCTCACACTCCCCGGACAGGAGAAAACATAATTCTTCACTAACTGAGTCAACGCACTGAACAGGAAGTGATGCGCTTCATTGATGTTGCTTTGATGACATTAATGATGCTGTTATAAGATGCACTGGAGCCATGAAACACATATACAGCAAATTATGTGCTGTAGTCTGAGGAACTGGACCATATTGGGTTCAGTAGATCACAGATTCATGCTTACATTTATAATTGAACTTTGTTAATGCATTTCACATACACTTTTATTCAGAGACACATAGCTACGCAACTTATCGGTGTGTGTGTTCTTTGGGATTTGAACCCACAACTTCTGCGTTGCTAGCAGTGTGCACCAGATGACATTAAGAGACATTTTTCTCAAAGACAGATAGAATGAAAACAGATTCAGATATGAAGTTTAAACACATTAACCTCCATCTAAAGTATATTATTCGCTACAATATTATCCATTATGCCCAGCCCCCTTTCTCTCATTCTCTTTCTCTCTTTCCTGCTGGGATACGTCTTAAATCCCTCATTAGGGGGCGGTTTAATTGGTACTAATGCTCTGGAGAACTTCTCCGGAAATCCATTTAGCACATTCCTGAGTTTTCCTGCTGTTCTTTCTAACAGTCATACGAGTGGTCCCGGGTTCACTGTGTGGGTGTCTTGTTGTGGATTTATATTGTTTAGATTAACATCCAAGCAGCTAAGCTATTTAAATGTCACGCTCTTAACATAACAAAGCACTCACAGCGTGCGTAAAGTCGTCATTATTCTGTTAAACTGCCCTAGAATAGTAACTTATGGAACTGAATATTTGACAGTTATTAAATAAATTCTAAGAATCTGTGGTATTTTGCACTGTTTTGGGACTAACACAATGAGTTCACAGGGCTTGCGCCCTCTGGTGGATTCAGTAATATCTGTTCTGGCTGCAAACTGATGCTCTCATTTGATCTCCCTTCTACATGCAGGCTAGAGCTTCACCTGCTGTTGAGGATATGGTGTGTTGGGGTTGTTGTGTTGTGTGTTGAGGTTCCTGCATTTAGGTTTATTGTTTGTTGGAGTTGCATTGCATGTTGAGGCAATTGGATTGTGAATTGGAGCTGAGCACAAGATGTTTGTGGCTGAGCAGTTGTTGTGCACTTTGTTGTTTCCTCTTTGGCTGTACTTTCGTCTTTGTGTATTTTGTAGTTTTTGCTGTGGGAGAGCTGATGGTTTTATGAGCTTCTTTGACGCGTCACCTGATTGATGTTCGTTTACTAGCTGTTACTCTGTTTTGACAGATTTCTGGAAGAGCAGAAAAAACAGAATGTTTATATTTACAGCAAAAAAAGGCCTTGGCACAGACAACTATAATATAGTGTTGCTCATAATATTGAATTTGTATCTTTGTGCTCTGTTGTTGTTTGGACATGTGTGTGACATTTTTAAATGTGTTTTTAATGACTGTTTTAATGTTCTCGTTTTACTCTCTGGTTTGATGTTTTATCCAACAGTGTTTAGAGCGAAGGCATAGCGACCTGTTTTATCTTTTAGCTCCACTGAAAACGAATAGAGGAAATGCCATTACACAAGGTGTGTGTGTGAGTGTGTGTGTGTGTTTCTTTCCTTGAAGGCATTTCCACAAACCCTGAGCAGCTTTTATGTTGTGTGACCTCATGATTAATGTGGTGCTCAGAACGAAACAGATGGAAAATCCTGAAACTGGTTTCATCACTTTCTTGCATCGAGAGCTTAAGATTTTCCAGTGGACAGAGAACTGCTTAAAAACATGATGTTTTCAGTAAAGGTTTCTGGATTATTGTGGATTATTACAAAGCTGTTTAGAACATGATGATAGTGATCAGACTATTGAGATATTGTACTGAATGTCTCCTGTTCTATGATACCACTGTCACACCTTATGTGGGACTCCATTAAAAATTCAGTGTGGTACTGGATCTCTCTCTCTCTCTCTCTCTCTCTCTCTCTCTCTCTGTCTATTCTCAGTATCTCTTGTTTTTTCTTTCTTGTGCTCTCTGTTCCTTTTTCTCTCTCTCTTTATCCCTCTATTCTCTCCTTTTCTCTGTTTATGTTGAGTCATTTGACAAACAAGCAGCCAGTACAATTACATCACTCCATTATTCACAGATGCTAAACTTAGCGGGAGATCTGAGGTAAAACAGATGATGATAGGACATACTGTAGAACCCATATATAACACAAACCGCATTCATATACAGAAAAACTGTTCTAAACACTATTTTGAGGTAATTGCTCATGAGTGTGATAGTGCTTGGACTGCAAAGCAATATGTTGACTAAAGTTATGACAGCTTTTTACTCCATTGCCAAATGAGACTCTTAGTCTTTATGATAGTTTCAGCACCGGGGAAATGTTTGAGCAGTGATTTCATATGTCATCTTTTAGCCAGCAGATGAAGGACTTATTTTAGACTGGGGACTAATTCCAGAATCAGTCACTCTCAAAAACTGCAGTTTTTCTGGGTTTAAGGGGAACAGTTTAAGATATGGCGTGTAAGTGCAACAGTAATTTATCTGTTGCATCTTCTGGAATAACCTTTAGTAGCACTTAAGAAGCAATTTCTGTTTTAGCAATGTAACAGTTGTCAGATTAGGAGCAGATTACAGCAGAACAATCTCCTGTGCATGTTGAAGCTGATAAACACTGGTGTCACTGTGCAAGATCTGGAGCTAACAAGTACAGCAGACCCTTGGTTCTCTATAATTAAGACCCTGTTCTCTTATTCCCAGTGGCCTTCACTCCTTGTCTGCAGCTGGGGCTGAAAATTACAGCCCTTCCTGCCTCCGTTCCTCTTCCCATTTCTCCCATATTCTTCCCCTCATATAAATGAGATGCCATCTGTTGCCATCACAACGGATAGATTTTTTTCTGCATCTGATGTCACTGTAACACATCTCATTGGTCATTCTGTCTTATTTTTACTGAATCTGTGAAAGTAAATTATAGGATTAACTGGATTTGAAACTGGAGATTTCTAGAGTTTATTCAAGATTTCTGGTCTGTGAGGTTTGGATCCAACAGCTCATGAGATTTGATGCACTAGAATCTCTTGCATATGGTGATACTAATTAAAAAACAATTGAAATTAATAGCTAGACAACCTTGCCGATAAAATATGCATGTTTTTTAAAGATATTTTAAAAAGGAAAGCGTCAGTCCAAGGTAACAGGATACGTTCTTAAAACGTTGGGTTGGTTATGGATGTGTATAAGTTCAGTCTCAAAGTTATTGAAAAAGTTTGCAGTAACATATTATAGTAGACTGATTTTATGTTATATTTTCATATAACATTTTTTATACAACTTATAAATTGTTTGCTGTGTGGGTGCCACTGTGGTTTAAAATACAATATTAAACCCTTTACATGCAAACCAGTTTAAAATAAGGATGAGAATTAATCAGATCTGAACTCCTCCTTTAGTGAGATGTGATTGGCTGTTCCGCACCCTGACAGTCAGACTGGACTGGATCGTACTGACTGTAATGAAGTGAATTGCTCTCGGGCGGATGGCATCTCTACTATGCAACGTACAAACTGACGGAAAGTCGATAGACGAGACGTGATTTCTTGTTTTTTTTATTGCTAGCTCGACCTTTTACATTCAGACCATTTCGTACGCGCACTGGTTTAACTTCCAACTTAACTCAACATGTACGTAAGCGCGTCTGGTACCCAGACGCACCCGACGGACTGAGCGCACGGTTCATGGTGCTCTTTAAACTGTTCCCAACATGATCCCGCCAGCAAACATGAATCAAGAGGAGACGATGGGGAAGGAGAACGAGCAGGAGCAGCGTGAGCCTCAGTCCCCGACATTTATCAGCCAGCAGGAGTCAAAGGTTTGAACAATTCATGAAAGCGTAAAAACAATCACCGCGTACCGATAGAGATTCCGGGCGGCGCGCAGTTGACAGCGTCCGCTTACTTTTACTGCACTTATCCGGCACGTTTTTGTCTATCTAGTGAAATTGTTTAGTGAAATAAATGATTTGAATGATTTATGTCCCGTAAGAGTCCATGCGCATCTGTTGCTTTACAAACCGCGAGTATGTACTGATCTGGGACACAATCCCACATGCATGGAGTGTTATTTTCTATGGACTGTATACATAGTGTGTATGTACGGGTTTATGTGAAACCAGGTTAGTGGTAACTTTGCAGAAAGGGGGTGTAAGGTTGTGTTTGAATAATTTTGCTGGTTACTTATAGCCCATCACTGTTCTTCGTAACAGGGTGTATAATTTAATATCTATTTGTGAGATTGTAGTGGGTGGTGTTAGTCCTAAATCTGAGCTCATTCGTTTATCTGGGTCGTTTGTGGCCCTGGATTTTACCTTAAGTCGAAAAATGTTGGCTTTAAAAACTGCCAGTTGGCGTTTTGCCATATTTATTGTTTTTGAAACCGGATTTTGAACTATTGGAGACATAATTGTTGCTTATTTATAAGGATTTTATGGTTTTACATAGTCATGTTTTGTTTATTTAGTTATTTAGAAAGTAATGGCTTATGTAGAGGGAACCTCGCCATTAATGTCTCAGTTTATCTTCGCAAGGTAACCTGTATAGCATCATATAGTGACGTATTGTACAGTATCTATGTCATTACAGAGGTAAATGTTGTCTTTACTCATCATAATTATCTAAACTGTTGTTGTCAATATAAACTGTTACTCGTAGCACTGAGTACTTGTACGTTATTTACTATTATTGTGTGGACTTGTTTACATAAGACCAGTAACAAAAATGTTGGTATATTAAAAAAAAAATTCATTGTATGGATGCTGACATGCTTGTTTTTGAAATGTGTACATTTCCAAGATGTAAAAGAGTCTTTTTGCTAAATGGGATTATCCTTCGTTCGCATCCCTTGTTTGAACCCATTTTCAAAGCAGTACACATATAATGTTTCTAGACTGGAAGTCAGGCAACATTATGGCCAATAATTGGAGAATTTGATCATCTTTTATTTGCTAATCTATCAAGTATCTAATCTAGATTTAGGCTATGCTAATAAAAACAACCAGAACTGGTTCAGTTAGAGCTTTTGTGAATCCAAAGTGGATTATGGTCTCGTTCTGTTTTTCTGCGTCTGTTTTGTTCAACAGTCCATGATGAGATAAAAATGTAGTAAGTAAAGCAGGTCCAATAAAACGTGTCCCTCGCTCTCTAAATAGAGTGAGTAATCTTGTGCCCAAAAACCTACGTTAATCAGTCCCATCCCTCAGAATGTCCTTCAGGGTAGAGCAGGACGCGTTTGGTGCTGACAGCGACGGAATCGATTCCTAATAGATGTGGAAGATTTGTGATTTTCTTGCAGAACTGGCCTTTGTATAAACCATTAGCCTCAGTCCCCTGTTCCATATACTGTAAGTATATGTTACAAGTATAATAATCTTTATTTGGTTCAGATTTACCTCACCAAGCAGTTTACATCCGACTAGTTGTATTACTAGCTATATTATGTCTGTTAACAGTATATATTCCTATTTTAAATGAACTCAATTCTTGCGTCTCACAAAACAGCCCCATAAACATATTTTGTCAGTGGTAGTTATTGATTTTTTGTTCTTGTTTTGTTTATTTTGTTGTAACTGCCAGGGAAAGTGTAACATAATCGAAGTTAATGGTTTTCTTGATAGCTTGTTGCTTACAGTTAATTCTGTCACTTCAAGGACCGTATAAATGCAGGGAAGTATATGAAATTATACTAACCATATTATTTCTATTTATATTATTTCTAACCAATAAGGCCTGTCACTTATTTAATGTGGTTCACGAGGATTTCTGAAGTGAAAGTTGTTTATAAATAACTGCATTTTGGCAGTGAACTATGAGCACTGCAGCGAGCGAGGGACCGATCGATCAATCACTCACCGCAGGGCATCAAGCGCCAATAGGTCATAATGCACAGGAATGCGGTCGGATTCTAGCTAAACACAGTTCACTGGTTCTCCAACCTGATTGGTGGAAACATAATGTGAGAGGTTCAAAGTGTCACGTGGTGCTGTCCAATAGACCATACAGCACAAACAAACACACACACTTAATCACTTTTTGTTTTGCATCGCACAAACAAGGCTTTATGCAAAGTAAAGGTAAGATTTGTTCCAGTCAGATTTTACAGTGTTTTGTACCCGAGTCTGGTAGAAGTAGTGCAGGTTGGTTTGGCATAGAAGACATTTTTAGTAGGCAAAGATGATCCTTGTGGGTGTTGTCATCTAATTTAGAGGGCTGTCAATGTATGACTGATATCATGGCTAATGTGCAGTGCGCAAAGAGGTTATGTACCAAGAGAAATAACATCCGCCCTTCATCTCTTTCTCTCTTTCTCACCTTGTTTTATTTTTATTAAGTCTTTTGAAGATCAGAGAGTTACACTGCAGTGATAGTCTGTGATTTGAACCTGTTAGTTGTGTTAATTTAATGCTAACATATGATGAACAATCTTATAATAGTCTGAGTGTTGATTCATGTGATGGTAAATGTGAACAGAAATTCTGTGAATGCCCTCATTTGATACCTGACAAGCATCAAAAATCACCCACGCACCGAACTCAATGTTTTAGGGGTTGTTTTTAGTCATATGGAGCTTAGCTTTTGTCTGAATCAGATGCTAATTGGTGCAGCGGGGTCCAAAAGTCTGAGTACCACTCAGGAAATGCTTTTATTTTGCAGTGGCTAATGTAACATAAAAATATAATATCAGCAAAACAATTCAACACTGTAGTTGAAAAATGTATTTAAAATATTTCTTTGCCTTGATTCAAGTTTAGCAAATTCAAATAATATATGTTATCTTGACATTTTTGAAAAGGAAATCTGACCTTTGTTTATTTCATCATTTTATGGCCTAAAAATAGTGCAACAGATTTCTACAACTTCCTGTTTGATTCTAGATTTTCAGTGTTCTTTGACTTGAGGAATCCACTGTAAATAAACGGATATCTGTGTTTTTCCCCATATTTCAGCTGCAGAGACTCAAGCGCTCACTCTCCTTCAAGACCAAGAGCCTCCGCAGCAAAAGTGCTGATAATTTTTTCCAGCGGCCCATCGAGGATGTCAAGTTTCAGACGGAGCTGCTGTCAGATGTGAGCAGCAGCACGGGTCATCTGAGCACCATCGGGGTGTCCATCACCGCCTCCCCAGCAATGTCCAAGTCTCCACCTCCCCCTCCGCTGCCCACCGTGATCCCGGGCAACCTGCCCATCACGATCTGTTCTCCTTCCCGCGCCCCACGACAGATGGACCCAAACGCTCACACCTTTCTGGAGCACACCTTTAAAAAGCCCCACTTCTGTGACATGTGCAATCACATGATTGTAGGTAAGAACATGTTTTATCTTAACGTGACTCACGGGATCTGAACTCGCTCATTATTTACGAAAAGCTCTGTTCACATAGACAGCAGACAGTATTTTAAACTTCATCATAATGAATTGTCTGGAATATTCTATTGCCCATCTGTTCTCTGGCCTCCACACTTTTTACTACTAAAGACACAATGGTTTTTAATCATAAAAACAGTAAACAAGGTTCAACCGATGGCACATTAAAAATGAAGTCTCTCGACTCCTAATTCAGGCCATTTGTCTTGGGAACGTTGATGAATGAGTTTTTCAAAATGTTTTTGGAAGATTGTCTGCAAATTGTTGCAATGGTCAGTCAGGCAGAATGAAATCAAATATCAGACTGGGAGGGAAGTACAGCCAATTTCAAATTTCATGCCCCACATTCATCCCCTCACACAGGGGCATCTGTGCAGGCCGTTCCACCGGGATGATGTGTGAGGTCACCAGCCTGTGCAGAGAACAGAGTCGACCCATGAGAACTGATTCTTTTGCTGATATCCGCTTTAACCCAGACGCTCTCAGGCCTTCCATTGAGGCTAACTATTTTATATTCTTTTCGTATGTTTTAAATCATTTGTATGCTTTGTGCATAGACATACAGACATGTTTGTATGCTTTGTGCATAGACATAAGATGATATAAATATTAGTGTTATACTAAAAAGTAGATAATTGATAGTGGTGCAGATTTTAATGTGTGTGTTTTTGTGTGTCTGTGTGGGTGTGAGATGAGGTGGACAGATTAAGGCTCCATAGACCAACATATTATCAAAGTTTCTTTTAAAGTAGCTAGTATCTGAATTTTATTCAGTCTCTTAGCCTTCAGAGCTTCAAAGTTAAAAATGTGCTAGAAGACTGTGTTGTATTTGTGTGTGTGGTTGTGTGACTGATTATGTTGTGTGTTTGTGTATAGGATTGTGTTGCAGTAGAGTTTGTGTTATGTCTGTAAGAGAATATGTGGTTTGGCTTTTCTGTGGTTAACATATGGATCTGTTAGGCCTCATCTCCTCACTAATGAGGGCAGGACTTCACACACAGCTCTGCCACATCCTCATGCAAAGGACATCATGACACCAAATTAGGCGTTTCATGGCTTTGTAGTAAATGCGGAAAAACCTGATGCTGGCGGATGGATTAGATGGGAAATGATTGGTTTGATCATTATCCTACAGCGTTTTGATAACTGCCATGCAGGAAGGTGAATTTTATGAGCTCTCACCAGCTGTCAGGGATAGAATTGTGTGGAGGGTTTAGTTCCTCTGTGTGTGACTCTCCGGTCTCAATTTCCTGCTGTGACTAATGAGTCATTACTAAATAACAAACCGTGAAATTTCTGCCCCCTGATCGCATATCAGGACACCTGTGTTTGACCTGAATCTTTACAGGTAGATGTCGGCACATTGCACTCGACCCAAATCTCTACAGGTGGACTAAATTTGAGCACAGGTGTAATTGACCTAAATCTCTGCATTTAGATCAGATATCAGGACGCTAGGACACCAGCCTCAGATGGGCTTTTAGGATCTCATTTCATTGTTTTCCACATTTAAGGACATACTGACCATGTTCACTGTTATTTGAGACAGAGATACAGAGATCAGATCTGCTGGTTAATTTGAGGAGCGCAGAGTTTCACTCCTGGTGAGTTTGTTGTATCTACAGAATAGCAACAATCATAACAGATGTGGATTGAAAGTGAACTGAATTCACTTTAGGCTAATAATATGAACTCAATCAGCTGTGTGGGATCAGTTCAGTTTGACTTATATTGTGTTTTTCTCAGTGTTTGTTGTGGCAAAGCAGCTTCACAGAAATATATTTAACACAAAACATGATATAGAAAAATATATATATCAAATTAATGGTAAAGAAATTGGAAAATTATAAATCACAGGAATACATACATGCAAAAATGTCAGCATGTAATAATAAATGCTAGGTAATGTTTATTTAACCTGTTTTAATAAACATTTGTTAAAAATGTTTATTAAAAATATGAAATTATTATTTTACTTGTTATTCTATCAAATTTAACGATCATTTGAACTTTAGTAGTTGTGCTGTATTGAAATGTCTCTTAGCCATGAAGTGATTGTTGATATTGCAGAAAGAGATTTTGCTCAAGTGTTTCCTGAATTAGTCAGTCTTGGTTTCGAGCCCATTGTGAAGCGTTAGTTGGCAAATTACAAAGCAGTTTCTGTATCACTGAGCAACACATTTTACATGCTGATGTTCTCTCATGTTTCCCTGTAGCTGAGGCGTCTATTTCTAAAGACACAAAAACATGCTGTATTTCTTGGTATAAAAGAAGGCTTAGCATATTGGAAATATAGCTGGCTGTCTGTGTAGGTGGATTCACATCCCATTGGGCGACTGATGCCATTAACAACATTGAAATTAAATGCACATCATCTCATGGACCTTTAGAAGTATTGGTAAGGGATGGCTCGTTTTCCTGTGTTTCTTTAGGGAGAAGGTGGCAAACATTTGGCCCGTGGGTCATATACAGCCCATGTATAAGTCTAGTACAAGCTATAGGAAGGTTTTTATCAAATACACTGAATTGTTTATAATAAGCAGTTGCATTTATTTACAGTAGTGTGTTTATAATGTTCGGCTTTGAAGACTGACAAAATGTTAAGGCATTTCTCTGAAGTCTGTCCTGAACTTTATGTCATTTTAAACTCTGACTGTCTGAGGTTTATAATTACAGGAAGACTTTTATTTTCCTGTAAGCTGTTAACACATGAAAAATGTCCAAACACAAAACCATTAAACACACTAAAGATGCTTTAATGATTCAGTTTCTGTCAGAGGCTGAAGGGATCATTATAGGAATGCATGAGGGGGGCTGAATAGGGCATGTGATGTTTGATTAATTGATGGATAGCTGGAAGCAGCTGTTTGTAACAGACAGGAGCAAATGAACACTGTGACACAATCACTCCCACAACAGTGAGGTCTAATGTTTTTAACCTTTTCATCATCTTACATTTTATTAAAATGCTTTCATTTATCATGTTAGGTCAGTATTTGAAACACATTGTATTGTTTTATTTAATTGTCACACCTAGTATTTTGTAGAATTCTACAAAGGTTGAATTGCAAAAGTTATTTTATTGTTTGACAATTGTATGTTTAAGGTGCACTCACTAATTTTTGTTGTTCTGGTCATATGGCAGCCATCTTGGACTTACCAGAGTAAGTGTGGATGGATGTGTGTGGATGTAGCATTATTCACAAGCAAAGGTTTTGTAGTATTTGTAATGATAGAAATATGCTACTGGAAGTGCAAATTAGCAGTTTGCAATAATAAACATTTTTAGGAGGGAGAGTGTTCAATGATAAAGTAAGTAATATTTAAGACAAAAATTACTGAGTGCATCTTTTAGTCAGTAAGGCGTTTGGTGTTGCAACATCTAAAATTTCTTTCTTCTAACCCAGCTAACAGGAAACAAGCCTTGAATATTATATAATTCTCTCAAAGTTCTATATAAAATGATTGCAGTAATATTAGTAGAATGTTTCTTATGTTATAGTATATCCTCTATTAAATACATTATACTTTAGCTGTTTGTGGAACTATTCACTGTTACCATGGAAATGTTGGGAAAACATTCTTACAACCTAAAACTGTTAGCTGGAAAAATGCTTCTGTGCAGTCTGTGTTTGAAAATGAGTGGATTTGCATTGATTCGTGCAATAATGGTAACGCTAGAGGGATTCTTTCCTGTAATTTTTTAGCTTGCCAAGGGGGAGCAGGCAAGGTGTTTGGTAAGTCTGTTTAATGATGAATTGATTCCTCTAGAAACAGAAGGGAAATAGATAACCCCACTCACCCCTCCCACCCCTCCCTCCCCTGCTGCCGCTCTCATTAGAACTTGTCCAGCACTCTCAGATAAATGGTGAAGTACTGTAACCCATCAGGTGGTTATTATCGATAGATGATGTCATCTTAATAAATTACCGCCAGTACTGCTGCTCTTTGTGGTAGGCAGATATGAAGGTGACTTTAACAGGCAATAATTACAGTAATTCGTTTTAATTCTCTGTTTATGCCACACAGAGCCAGTCATTTAATTTCTGAAAGCAATTAGGTCTGATTAATTCTCATTTACACAGAGATCTCTCAGAAGTGCATCACAGAGAGATGATTTGTGACAGGAAGAAGCTGTTTGTTTTGTGTAGACAATTACTGTTAATGTAATATTCAGTTTGTAAGGACCTATAAACCTGGAATTGTGTTTAATTGACATGTATACCCTAAAATAATAAGTATTTAATTAGAGATATCCTGGAGATAAGGCAACTGGCAGTAGTTAACATAGTGGGAGGACTTAGTGTAAAAAAGTTTAGAGAAGGAGGAGTTAACTGAAGGGTTTTCAAATGACATACACACACATTTACTTCTCTGTCTAAGTGGGGACACTGCTAGTTATAAACAATGTAGCCTAATCCACAATGTAACCTAATTTTAACAAATAAGGACTTCCTCAAAAGCAGGTTTGTCAGCTTTTAGACAAACCAATATGTACCAATACCAAACCAACAATACCAATACCWGACTTTTAGGTACCAATATGTCCACAGTAACCCCCCTTCACACACACACACACACATATATAGGGGACAATATGTTGAGTAAATTTCTGAATGAACGCTTCAAGCCAAACCTTAAGCTTGTGTGGCTCTATTAGCATCCAATAAAGTCCTTCAAAGTTATTCCGTAATGCAGCTGAATGAATAAAATGGATGAACGCAGGTACTGAGCAGCAGGTGTGATGACAGATAACAGATGAACAGGATTAAGAATCTCTGTTAGAGGATAAGAGTGCTGTGCTATTAGACGGCCTGTGTCATTCATTCTTTAACTGTATGCTTTGCTTCTGTTTGTCTTGTATCTGTTTAGCTAAAGCATTAGCGTCTGCATTTTCCCGTTTCCAGTAGAACTAATACTGCTCATGTTCTGCAGGTGTTTCTGGGAAATCTGAAGCTGTAATTGGTTGATCCATTGATAGATGATCATCTTTATAGACAAAAGAAAATGTTCATTTTCCTGAACAAATGTGGTCCAGAATTGTTGAAATCGCTTTTTAATGAGATGTGACCAACAACCTGAACGCTTGCAGAATCGCACCCCTGCAATATTTCAACCCCATTAAAACATCAATATGAATTTCCAAAGAGTTGAGTTTGCCTTCTGCATATACAGTTAAACATATACACTGCTTATTAGAAGTGACAAGAAGATGAGTACAAACTACTGTTCCTTAGAATAGATTTTCCCACCACTGCCTTTACAGGAAAGACGCATGAAGTTCACACATAAAAAACATGTTAGCTTAATTTTAGCATGTGATTCTATAGGCTTTCTGTGAGAACGTATATGTGATTTAATCAAAAATATTCCAAAACCACACTATTCCAAAACACACATTTCAAATGTGATCATGTGTTTTTGCACATGTAAAATTCATATAGATGTGTGAAAAAAACACTTGATCAAATGTGAAATGTGTGGGTTTTTAATATAAAAAAATTACATGTCTAAATCCTATGTTAACTCCCATGGGAATTATATGAACTGGTATCACATGTTTTACACATATGATCACATGTTTCTGCACATGTGATTTCATGTGTCTTTTCTGCAAGGGTGTATGTGTGAGAAATTTCTTACTCTGATGTATTTTCTAGATATCTTGCTGTTGTTTTGCCTGTTAATTATAATGTAGATTTTAAACTGAATGTGTTGTGAACTGACAGGCCCCAATGCGAAGCTGGGCCTTCGCTGTAAAGCCTGCAAGATGGGAATCCACCACAAGTGCCTGGACAGAGTTGGCCAGCAGAGATGCATGGGGAAACTGGTAAGATATTGTTGCATTTTTGTAACTGTTTTACTGTGTCTGTCTTCAGTGACATTTTGAATTTTTAATCTTGAAATTTGAATGTGGAGCCAAGAATTTGTTTTTTAAAGTTAGTTGTTTTTCAGTGATTGGCCAATATTTGTTTATTGTATAAAGGGGATTATTAAAACATAACAGATACTGTTGCAGAGAAAATGTACTTTTTTATATTTCATCTTATGCTTAAATCTCCATTGTTAGCAGATCTAGCAAGTTCCTCATCACTTCGCAGGTGCGCTTTCAGGCGATAGATGTAGATTTGTAAGATATGTTACCCTTCGTTGTGTTATTTTTGGGAATTTGATGGTGTGATTCATCAGTCTGTCTTTTCCTTCCGTGGATTGAGGTGTGAGTATGAATGCTAATGATTCTCTGGTGTGCACAAGAGAAAGTGTGAGAGAGATTGAGAGAGAGAAAAGATGGGATTGTTGAAGCAGTATCAGAATACATCTATCATGTAAACACCTCAGTGCTTTACTCGTGGGACCTGTAAGTCACGTCTCTTACAGGATATTCACACACCTCCACACACAAAGTAAAAAAAGGACAAGAGTGTTAAAATTGTCACTGGGTTTCCCATGACCTCTGTGTAGCGCTGGAGTAGCACAAGCTCACAACCCTTATAATAAAATCACTTAAATTATATGCAATAATGCTGCAGTCAAGAGATTTATACAGCCGCAATACTCTTTATTAGCAGCAGATGATTTGCAGCATCATCTTTGACTAATGATCTTTTTATCAGAAACAGGAACGTTTGACTGCAGGTCCAGCATGACATCACAAACACAGGAAATGGAAAATGTTGTGTCTGTCCTGTTCCTTCAGATTGTTTGGTGGGTTGGGACAGTGAGTCTCCTGATGATGTAATGCGTTCTCCCAGATGGAAAATTTAGCTGTGGGGGGTCAGGATTTTAAAAAGGAGAAAAATTCCCCACAGGATTCGGCTCTAATTCCGCTTTCGCTTTAAAAGTGAACAGGTTGCTATTTTTAAACTGTTTATTTCTCTTGGCCTGACGGATCAGTGAGAACCTTTGAGCTAAGAGTGCTTTTCAATAGCTAACAGTAGATTCAATAACAACACAAATCTTACCAGTTTTGATTTTTAGTCCACAATTACCACTTTCCATTATATGCTAGTAAACATCACACAGTGTAGCTATTATTGTTCTTTTAGTTGATAAAAAAACACATAAAACCTTTTCGGTTGAGTCATTTCAGTATTTCACAGGCATTGTGGCATTAAATGTGTTTATTAGCATCAACTCAACGCTCAACACTTCTCCAGTCAGCTCTTGGACAAACGTGACGTAGAGGCACTAGACGGCTTCTCGCAGGGTTCGAGTGGTGCTTATATTAGTCCCCAGCCTCAGTGGTGGCTAACAAGAATCCTTCAAAGCAGATTTGTGATGCTGATTGCATGAACACCCAGTATTAGTACCTCTACACAACATATACAAATAAGGGCATCAATTCTGAGGGCGAGCATGTGTGTAAATTTGAATGTTAAAGGTGCTTTCTTATTTAAATGAACCGTTGAAGTTGTGTATATATTTGAAGCGACAAGCATGAACCAGAAGTGCAGAAATTGTCTGGTTGCATAAACAGTGTTGTAGTAAAACTTTGAAGCCTCTCACCGAATCCTTTGTGTGGTATTTGCAGCCCAAAGGTTTTCGAAGATATTCTAGCTCTCCTCTGCTAATTCAGGAACAGTTTGGCTGCATCAGAGAGGTTATGCCCATTGGTAAGAATTTTCTTTTATATCAACACAATATGTCGTAGCACCACAAGCTTTATCATCCTGGTCAAAAGTATTGTATAGTATTTTTGACAGGTCTTTTGTTCTGTCCTAGCCTGTGGCAGTAAAGTTGACCCGGTGTATGAGACACTACGGTTTGGAACCTCTTTGGCACAGAAGACTAAGAGAACAAGTGGATCAGAATCACCACAAAGAAACTCTGTAAGAAACAGAAAAAATATTTGGATGCATTTTATAAAAATGCATTATTGCAGTGAGTGTGTGTTTCAGCAACAATGCTGTGCAATGGTGCTGTGCAAAAGGGTTCCAAAAAATTGGGTTTCAAATATGTTCAGATGGGCGATGCTATATACAGTATATTTAGAATCCAATTTAGAATCTGGGTCCGGAAGCAAAATCAGTTGAGATACACTGATCTAGTGTGTGTGTGTGTGTGTGTGTGTGTGTGTGTGTGTGTGTGTGTGTATGTTATTGAGTACAGTGAGTGTGTTTGAATGTGTGGGCAGGGAAGAGTTCTGGAAAGATTGATCCTAGTAAACATGCATCTGTCATTTACCTGCAGGTAATCAGCCTCAATTTAGGCTTTTAAATCATTTTAATGTTTCTTTTTGGCTGCTTGAGCAACACTGAACTCCTTACGGTAAAAGATGTTAATGATTATTATTATAAATTAATGAAGACAATTCAATTAAATCTCCCTGAGATGCTCTCTGCTCAGGTCTTAATTCACATTATTATTTTCTCTATATAAGAAGCAGGCAGAGTAATACCACCTACAGTCTGTTAGGAAAACATCCTATAAATGTTTTCATCCATGTTACAACAATAATCTGTTTAAGTTTGCAGATAACTTTTGTCTTATGCATCCAATTTTATCAAAATGATGTTCCTCAATAACCAAGTTTAGTAACCAGGCATTGAAATTCAGGTTGAAGGTTTGGGAACACTTTGATTTTTTGTTACTTTTGTTTTCACACCTGTTGGCATTTGTGTGTGTGTGTGTGTGCGTGTGTGTACATGTTCAAAGCACCCGATGATTCTAATGAAACAGCTTATCTGAGGGCTTCAGATATAGTGTTTTACGGTTTGAAACAAACCCAGGCACACACACATGCAGGCACCCTGAAAGGAAGTGATGGTCAGTGTCTGATAATGTTCTCTAAAGCAAATATAACCAAAAAAGGGAGTCAATGAGATGAAAGACAGCGAATAGACGCTCCTTTAAACTGAATAACACCAGAGACATCAAAAACAAGAGAAGGATAAAAGTATAGTGTATGCAGTATGACTTACTCATATATTTAATTTAGACTTTGTCTATAGTTGGCTTGACAGGGCAGGTTGTGGGTTTGATTTTTGGGGATCATTATTAGAAAATATGTGCTATAAATTCAAGTTACTTTTAATTGAAGTGTCAGTCAAATACATACTCTAAACATGCCTGAATACAATGAGCATCTTTTCATGTCTTAAATCTATCACAGACAAACACCTTTCTTACAAGCACGATTCATTTCCTCTGTGATTTGGAAACGTGTTTGTTTGCTTGTTTGTTCAGACCAGTGATGTGGCTCAGGTGCAGGAAGAGAAGGCCGCCCACAGCCAAGCTCAGCTCATCAGGAAATCCAGTGATAATGGTGAGAACATGGACACAAAAATGTATCATATCTGTAGAGGCGGTTTATAAGGCTACAAGCAGCGTTCAGTAATACAGCAGTACTAAGTCTTTAAAAAACAAGGTATTTTAAAAAAAGGGGCTACTGAAATTACTGGTACTTTTTGTCAAAGATTTTCGAACCAAACGGGAAGATCTGATTGTTTAGTCTAAACTGGCCCCTCAAACACAAACCGCTGATTACAGATAATATTTGTACTAATTAATGATTCAGTTCTTTGCTATCATGAACAAATGCTATCATGTTGTTTGGATGCACTGTGATATAATGGTAACAGAGACATGAATTGCCTTAATCAGGGCTGAGTCCAGTTTATCACCCACAGTGTCAGTGAATTAACGTACCCACGACTGTGTGCTGGGATAGATAGTCTGGTATTTATTCTCTGGTGACACATAAATGCCAGCATGACCGAGAAACGGTGGTATTTTTGGCTAATCAGTCCACCACTCACTGAACAATGACCCACTACAACACAATCATTCATTTAAGCTCCTGTAATGATCAAAAAACAAGCTACATTTCTTCTGCCATCAGTCTCTCAGCTATGATGATTTGGACATGAATGTTGTTTGATTTGGCATGAATGTTGTGTTTTTAGTTTTTACACCATTGGAGAATGGAACAGAACCTTTTCATGTGACTGAGATAAAACCAGAAACCTCACCTGTAAGTATATGAATATTTGTTATTCTTCTGTTTGTGAAATGCATGGAATGGCATGGCAGAGTAACAGCTGACTTGATTTTCTAAATAGCACTGGTTTCAGTGATTTCTGTAAACATATCATGATATTACATGGATTAAATAATCCCTTGGAGACTTCAATGGTAAATTACTGATAAATTAAGACATAATTTGTGAATGGGACTTTCCTGGAAAATACCAGCATAAGAAGTTAGAGCCTGTTAACAGTTAATGACGTCACAGACTGTACTGGTAATTTGGTACTGATGTGTAAATGGAATCTTACTGAACGCCATTTGATTATTTACCGGTAAACCCATTCTGGTATTTTACTGGTAATTTAACAGAATTACTATGTGAAATAAGATATTGTTTTTAAGCTAAGTTTTTCTAAACTCAGCATTGGTATCTGGGTTGTCTATGAGATCACAGCTCACTTTGTTCTCCAGTAAATATTTTGAATGTAGGTTTATTTTGATAGGTCATTTTTGTTTAGGTACATACCTCTTGTATATCTTGGCTTCAAAAATACTTTCAAGTATTTCTGCTGTTATTGTGCTAAAGCGGTTTTGTATTCACTTATTTATCTGAAAGTTGTTGCAGAAATGTGTTTCTGTGAGACAGTGGTCAGGTTGTTTCAGCACAGGGTGAGTTTATGTGTTCTGTAATGATGTTTGATCACAATTGTAATTGTTTTCTGTCAGTTATGTTTGACATTGAGATGAGACAGCAAGCTGCGCTTCCTTTACTCATGAGTCTGTGTTAGGATTTAATCACATCAGGACTATTATGAGGCTGGTTGCTGCTATGCACTGCAGTGACTGTGTTGCTCCTCTGCAAGTTCACTATTCCCAGGAGCCAGTGGAAAAAGTCCCAGTTTAAGGAACTTGCCCACCATAGCCAAAACTACATCCCAAGTATGAATTCTGGGATCAAACTTTATTTAACTCATTTGTCTCACTACAATAATAAAAATGTAACTTGTGTTAGTGACTTAAAAGTAACTTAAAAATTAGATTTATCTAAAAATGTTTTACACAAGTAATTTTATGTCCCAAGTTACTTAACAATGAGTTGATGATTGTGGAAAGTATTCTCATGTTCGTTTGGTAAACTTGGCTGAAAATGTGACCCCATACTTACTACAGATAATTAAATCGTGAGCCAACACCATTTGAAGATTGAGTTTTACATCCCTGATTCCTGTTTACATTCCTTTGTGTTTAATCTGTAGTCAAACAGGGAGTTAAAAAGGGACCCACTGCAACTCAGTACATATGTGGCTTTGTTCAGATTTACCCCTCAAGACAGCCAAGACCTGGAGATGAGGTGAGTATTTCTACAGCAGTTATGTATAATCTGTATTAAAATGTATAATTTGCCTTATGTACATTATACAGATTAATGTATAATAATAAAAGGTAATTATGAATGTTTACCATCTCAGGATCAGATAAACGCAGTATAAGTTTAAATAAATCTATAAATAGTTAAAAGGTTTATTAAATATGATTATATATCTATATATGATTGAATATATCATTACCCTAATTCTTATCTTATAAGGTAGATACATGCCGTCTAAGCTTGTTTAATTCATTAAATATATTTAATTTGTTGTATCAACAGCAGATGCTGTTATTCAACTCAGTAGGAGCGTTAACAGACTTCTATATACCCTTACACACACACACACACACACTCACACACATGCACAGAGCAGTGTTGAGTTATTCAGTGTCATGATTTGTGTCTTCACACCTGTATCACATGATCATTTTGTGGCATCTCTCCCTGTCCCCGCCCACCTACATCACCCTCAACCAGAGACACAATTAGTTGTCATGGGGATGCTGTTGGCTGTCTGCTGGATAACTTCCTGGTGGTACCGCTTAGCTCAGTGTTTCTGTATTTGCAGAACACATACTGCGTATTAAACTGAATACCCACAGTGACACACGCACCACTGAATAAACATGAATTTTAATGACACAAAAGGAGTTTTAGCTTGTCAATATTTCTTTTGATTGTCAATCTGCTTTGTATAATGTGTTTTGCTGAAATGTTTAAACAATCGAGATTGCTGCACTCCTACTGGTAGCCGAATGCATTAATATTAAAAATATTTAACAAACACACTTGTAGAACAGCGTATGTAAATCCTTTTGTATGCCAGCTGTTCAAATTCCTCAGAAATCAGTGGAGGTTTCTGCAGAATTCAGTGGGTGCAGATTCCATGTTGGCCTTCCCAAACACACCTGCTTTCCTTCACTTCCATAAACACCCAGGAACATATAAACTAATGGCTTTGCCAGAGGTTAAACAGTTTGTTCAGCGTGGACTGGTAACTCCATTCAGGCCATTGTGTTGTTGTCCCTTCCACATATTTAAACACTGTAAACTGTCATTATTCTTGCTGCTGAACTCTCTGACTGCACATATTTCTCCTCACAATCAAGCTCACAGCTGAAGTTTCATTTCCTCGGTTTGACTCCGAATCGATGATTCCGAATCCCACCAGGAAGCTCAGATTGCAATTACCTTGAATCTGTTTGCATGTGCAGTTTAATTATTTTAGTTATCACAGAATTCCAGAACAAGGTTGTCAATACTAAATTAACTTCCTACTGTTGAAAGGGATGTGATGTCCTAACCTGTCGGAATTTGTTCTGCTGTGCTTGCAGACCTGGAGATCGAATAATCTTGGCAGATGATTCCAATGAGGACTGGTGGAAGGTAAAAACATTACAGGATGGGAACTGTTTGGGAATACGTTCTGAACAAGCATATAAGCATTAGTGCTTTGATTTTATGGTTTAACTTAGTTATATGCAATAATAAATTATAATGCAATAAACCATTATTAAAATTGTGCATGCATAAATGATGCCCTCTTGTTTTGAAGCACTGTATTATTGTAAGAAAGTTCACCAACAACACATGGCCTGTCTGACAGAAATACCTTAAAACTTAAAAACAGTTTTGATCAGCACTTAAATAAAATAGTTTAATATGCTGTTTTTTTGTGTCTTATTTCCAGGGTGTTATCGATGACAGAATAGGTTTCTTCCCAGCATCCTTTGCACAACAAGTGATGGCGGGCGACAGGGTGTTTAGATGTAATCGAACCTTTATTGGCTGCAAGGAACAGGGGCAGATCACCCTAAAGGAGGGGCAGGTGGGTACATTTAAACCTTTGCTGTTTTTAAAAATGTTAGAAAACTTGAATTTGATTCTCGTCATCTAAACATGTTTGTTTCAACACATTTGCATTTTTTAGATTTGTGTCAGCAGTGAGGATGAAACCAACGGCTTCATCAGTGTAACCAGTGGGAAAAAGAGAGGATTTGTGCCCTGTGATGTCCTGGAAAATATATGAAGAACACAGGAAGTGAGATGAGAAGTGGATGAAACAGTTAAATGAAACAAAGGAACTTTTTAGGCTCAAGCACGGCCTCTGTGACTGTTTAAATGCGCTACAAGAAGAACCAGGAGGATTCATGAATCAGTGTAGGGTGACCCTACACTGAAGGGGCCACAGGTGGGCTCAGAACCCTCCTGTTCGAACCCTGTTTCCTTCAAAGGAAACTGACTAAGAAGGATGTGTGTGTTTGTCATGAACTGCTAAATGTGTCATTTATTTGAGAGAATGTTGTGTTTTCTTTGTATTTAATTTATAGAAGAATCTAGGAGGTCAATAACTGCAGCAGTTTTCATTTGAAACTGTTCAATATAGCATCAAAACTCACTTTGGCATATTTTTGAAATATTCTTATTTGTTAATTCAACATATTTTAAGCTTCAAATATTTTCATAAATTTCATTATGCCATGCCTGATGCTTTGTAATATGTTTTCTAGCCATTGTTTTAAAGAATGTTTTTATAACAACATTGAGCAACCCTGCTCTGAGAATTAGGTTAATTGAATGTGTGTGTGGAAAAGCGCAGTGCTCTTCCCAGACTGGAGATCTTAGCTGTGTGAAGATTTCTGAGTGTTTATAGATGTTACTTGAGGACACAAAGGTTTCTAATTTGAAGCAGGTGTGGTAGGAGAAAACTTCCCCAGCTGACAATTTTAACGTTTCTCTGATCCGTTAGATAATGAAAACATTAAAAATGTTATTTGAAGTATAGTAACATTCAAAATGTCCAGGTTTTTAGATGATATATTAACATTATACTGTATATATGTATGTATATACATTACATATATATGCGTGTAACATTATATTCTTTATTTTAGGAAAATTTAACTATTTGAGTTTGGAATATTAATAAGTAAATGAAGCATCAATACATTGAATGTGTGAATGAAGAGGATTATGGATTGTTTGCCATTACATTAGTGTTTAAGTCAATATTTTTGTTTTATTTGGGTCCTTGAAATTTAGACATCATGTTTTGTCTGTTTCAAATTATGCATAATCTCTGTCTTTTAATAGGATGATGTGTAGAGCCATAATTTAATACTTGTTTGGTCTTTTTATAATCCAATCTGAGATAAATGAAGTTGTCTAATTTTTACAGCATCCGTTATGATATTTTATGTACAGAATTAAAATTTATTTATTGATCTAATTGTGCTGTTCTTTTGTGGATTAAAAGTAATGTCATATTTATGGCTAGACAGTTAAAATGAAATCTGTTGTGACTGTAGGAGATTCACACATTCCTCAGCCTAAACAAACCGACAACAAACTATTTCTACCCTCTGGTAGCAAGATACTGGGTCAGCAGATTAAACATGTATGTCATTTACGTATGTATAATGCATATGTATAGTAGATGACTACTATATGACATATATGATGAACATTTGCTTATTGAACACTGTGGCACAAAGATGATGAAAATATAGGTTTTTATTATGGCAGCTGCTCTGCTCAGGTGTATATTTTGTTAAAGAATGAAAAGAAACACACAAACTGATATAGACAAAGCAACGATACACAGTCTGTTAGCACTGGTGTGTTGTGGTTTTGGTAAACTGTGTCAGTTTCTTTGCAGGATATGAGTAAACAGTTTTACACTTCACATGGGACCACATATAACATATTTTAAAACACACAATCGATGATACATATACCAATAAAATACAATACAATACATACAAATTAGTTTATTAGTTGTGTTAATAATCAGTTAGAATTAAAGAAAAAATATATTATGATTGGTCTATTGTGTTAATTGTTAAGTGAACTGGTGGAAATACACAGTGTAGGAAATGCTGACAATAGCTCTATGAAAACGTTGGACACTTTGGTTTACAGCTTCAGCATTTTAAAAGACTTGAGTAAACATTTACTAACTTCACAGTTTTCTTTCAAGAAGCAACAGTGCACAGAAAAACACAAAGGCTAGCATCCAGAAGAGATGGGCAAATAGAGGAAGAGACAAAAAGAAGTAAAGAGTAAGATAACAGTGTACAACTGAAAACTGGAAGATTCAAAGCATCATGTCACCTGTCACTCATTTTGGACTGCTTATCCTATCTTCAGGTGAGACTGAACCTAATTTACTTGAACTTAATTCATTTGTAGAATTTAAAGTATGCTTTAGCACTAAATTTTTAAAAATACTATTTGAATTTACTTATTAATAATATTAATTAATGCAGAAAATAAAGATATTTTGTTTTTTGTGGTACAGTTCTTGTGGGGTGTAGCAACATTCCCAATGATGCACACTGGAAAAGCATGCTGGAAAAAAATGAGATGAGTTTTCCTGAGGAACTCGGAAATGCAGAGGTACAATCATGGGCAGTGTAATTCTATACAACAAGTATAGTGACTTTACAGTGAGACATGTGATTTTTCTTTTAATTTCTGACATCTGTGCTGTCCTCAGGAGTCTGAGATGAAGGCTATTTTGTGCTGGTTTTGCAATCAGGCAGTAAATCAGATCAAGGGGATGGTTCTCTATGAGATTAAGAAGGTAATTTAAAATTTCCTACCTAAATTCTTCTCTTACAAATGCCTTTAAAATATTAATGAAATTAATTCTGTTTTCTTAAAGGAAATAAAGCAAGTCTGCAAGCAAATGCATATTTTTGAGAATTTCTGCAAGACACGTGCATATAACTATCAAAAGCAAGTAATTCGCTTACTGTTAAACCGTAAAACCTGCCAGCATCTGAGCATTTGTAACTGAATCTTATTGCTCTATTATAATAAACATGGCATTACTTGGCATATTTTCGAAACATCTTTTCAATTCGATTTTCTTTAAACCAAGAATTACCTTTATAAATAATTTGCTTTGTTGGACAGTCTCTCAGGGGCCTTTTTTATTCAGTTATGTCCTAGAAAAATGAAAGAACTATTCTTATTTGTTTTGTAGAACATCGTGGATTACATACAGCTTTATTCATGTTTTGTCACATTTGTTATGAGCAAAAGTAAATATATTATTTTGTTTTTTCAAATATTCTTGTTTTCAAATATCCTTATTATCACTCACAACTTGTCAGAAATATCTGTCCCTATGCATTAAACCAAACAAATAAAATAAATATTGCAAAGTCATTTCCTGCATTCCAGTAAAGATAATTGATTGAATTTTCCTGTTTTGTTTTACTTTTATATCAAATTAAATATCTGTAATTCTACATATATAATAAATGCAAACACAACCCTAATAAGGGGAAATCTAATACTTATAATACTTATAATACTTATAATCCAAAATAATATAACATTTAATCCGTTTAGTTATTGGAACGAGCACACATAACCTGGCCTCTGATTGGACAAAATCTGACCATGTGACTGTAATAGCAGGCGCACGTGCGCGCTCTCGTAAATACCGTGACCTGTAGTTCAAAGCATTTAAAGTGCTTTTTAATGTTAGATACAGTTTTTCTTAAGTGAGAAGAACAATAAAGAAGATAAAATTTAAAAATGATCATTAATGTTCGACACAGCAGCTAATATATATATATATATATATATATATATTATATGTTATCTACGCTGGTTGTCGCGCTCACCTGAGAGCGCGTCATCATGTGCGTGCGATTACTGTAGCGGCGACCGGCGGGGTTTTAAATTGAGGTAAAATCGGTTTATGGATAGAATATTTACCCAAAACTGTGTCGTATTTGCCTAAAACAGTCATAATCACATTAAAAACCATTTACGTATTTGTTATGTGGTTGTTTAAGGGTAACTAACGTTCTCCGTTTGCTTGCAACTGACTTCTCTCTAGATTAGCTTTATAAGAAATGTGCATCTATGTTTACGCAGTGACAGAACTATAATCTCGGTTGGTTTTGGAGAAACATGATCAAACTAAACCGAGCATGGGCCGAGACCGCACACGGCCTGCAGATCCGGCGCGGTCCGCGCAAAACAAAACTCAACCAGACGGGTCGGAACCCGCCAGACTCCTGTCAGCAACACCGCAGACAGACACAAGGTCCGACGCTGCTTATCCACAGACAAGAGATGACCGCCTTCTTCAGAGTGTTCGGTGGGTTTAGATCAACAGATGCTTATGTAACATAAACGTAATGCTTGCATCGTGCGCACATTTATCATATAAGCTATAATACAAATATTATGCTTATTGTTGTCATTTGTCCAGATGATGATCTAATACAGGATTTTCTGTGGATGGATTGCTGCTGCAAACTAACTGACAAGGTACTAACTAATGCTTAGTTTTGTTTATTGTTTGTCTAAACACGTATATAACATTTCTTGCTCTTTCTAAACCCGGTATTTGTAAATTATTATTGTTATAGTATTTGCTGGCTATGACGTTTGTGTACTTCAGGAGGGCTCATTTCAGTATCAGTGAATACAACAGAATGAATTTCTTCATTGCCCTGTGAGTTTATTGTTGATTCATGAGTCTTGCACTTGGGTGTGAAAACTAGGTACCTGTAGACATCAGTATGTTTTTATCTAGGGTCTAAGATTCAGGCTTACTTTATGTGGGACTGGAAATGTATTATTATGACCAGCAGGTTTATAAGAGGCTTAAATTCATTAGCGCAACCATGACCCTTAATTGCTCAATCTTCAATCCACCAGTTATCTGGCAAATACAATGGAAGAGGATGAAGAGGATCCCAAGTATGAGATCTTTCCCTGGGCTCTGGGAAAGAGCTGGAGGAAACATTTCCCACAATTCCTGAAGCAAAAAGACCAACTCTGGGCACGCATAGAGTACAGAGCTGCTGTCAGCAGACGATGCTGTGAGGAGGTATAACATTCTCTAAACATACAGGTTAGAACATTCAGCAGTTTCTAGAAGGTAGCTCGTATGTCATTCCTGCAGGTGATGGCTATCGTGCCATCTCACTTCATCTGGCAGCGTGAGCGTGCAGAACATCACAGCGGCGCTCAGAGGCTGTACAGATCCCGGGAAAAGATCCTTATTCCCCGTGGTCCGTCCGCTTCTCCAAAAACCTGTTCTCTCTGTGACAAGACCCCTGCTCATCCCCTGTTTCACCCATCCACCGCTGGACTCCACTCTTCATCTGTGCTCCTGCAGACCACCCCACACAAGTACCGAGCGACACAAAGATCTAGTAAAATGACAAAGGCTCAGCACACCCGTAGTCACACAACTATAGCAGGTGAAGTGTGTGTGTGTGTGTGTGTGTGTGTGTGTGTGTGTGTGTTGCTTGCCCTCTAGTGGTACAAAAATACACTTACAGTACAATATATTGTTAAGTAGAATGGGCAATTTTTGAGAGGCTAGCAATAACAAGCTATTATTGAAAGCATAAACCACCTGCTATAAGATTGTGAAGAAACTCAAAAAAATGTGTGAGGAAAAAAATTGCCTAGCCTGACTTTTAATTTCAATATTTACTTTTTTGCTGTTGTGTCTGAAATTCTTTTCATATACATGTTCATAGGTGATGCGAACCATGAAACGTGTGGAGATCATTCGATGGACTGGATCATTGAGGAGTAGATCTGCTGCATAACATCAAATAAATAAATTCTGTGCCTGTTTGCTGTTGATGATATTCACTATGGCTGAGGGGCAAAATAACTAATAATTCATTAATAATTCAAGTTTATAAGAGCATTAGAGTGAATGGGTTAATGGTTATACAGTTATTATTCATGTAATCTTTGGGATGTCTGAAAATCCTTTCACTTTAAGTGAAGGTTTATACATTAATACATTAAAATACATCTTCATCACTCTTCTATTCTTGTACAAAGTACTTTTCTATGTTTCTGGGCAGTGAGCATCAAATTCAGAGTCCTGAGATACAATTGTAAATGAAATATCTGGCATAACAGCCACTGAAAAGCAATGTGTGTTTATTAATTTCAAGTTAATAAACTTAATGAAAAATGAACTCTATTAATGGGTAGGGCAGCTGTATTACATACAGGAAAGGCAATAAAATAGGCATCATTTTATTGACTTTCATTTCAGAAGTTTATTAATGATCCATACATGACATTGAGTGTTGAGTTGATCCTTGTTGGCCTCTATTTCAAGATCTTTCGTAATTTTACGAGGAAAGCTGAAAAGAAAATCAGACACATTTAGACAAAGTTCCTAAAACACTGATTCACTTAATTACACATGCAGACTCAGTTTTCGTTTGTATGCAATACTGCTGTTACAATACTTGCTTTAGTACTCTGGTGGTCTTTCCTGTAACTCACCAGTATGACCAGTCTGTTCAGGATGAGGTCGAGCAATATACGGGACATCTCCAAATGGCATGAGCTCTGAATGAGGCTGATCTTTAACACAAGCAAACACATGATTATTATGGGTTCCTAACCAGAAATTGTGTAATACTGGAAATGTATGATTCTAAAATGTTCTAGCACATGCAGTTATTGATATATTGTATCTAAACAAACATCTGAAAAAAGATTGTACATTTACCATCTTCATTCTGTTCCGATTCATCATCTTCACATGGAGCTTTTCGTCTGTTAAATGTTCCATCTTTTTTGAGTGAGGGGGCAACAAGCCAGTCCCTGTACTGAACCTCAACAATTCGCTCACACACCAGCGGAAGAGCAGAACATCGTAGACCCTCCATCAGATCGATGACTTGTGTGATACTGGTGCCAAACAAACATGAAAACGTCATTGTTACATCACTTTTCAAACAAACACAAATAATTAAATGTTTGTTTAGGTTTGTTATGGTGTTACTTTGCTTGATAAACAGCACACACAGATCCAGGATGGAGGTAAGGAACCACAGCAGGTAAAGCCAAATGTGGATTAACCATATCCAGGGCAACCTAACAAACAAAACAAATCAGCCACATTGAACCTCCAAATTATTTTGCTAACCATGGCTTCCATCTGATGGCATCTTGATACAATAAACAACATGAAGGTTGTGGCTTCTTACCGAGTTGAAACCCCTCCCCGACAGAAGAGATCCAGCAGATATGAGGTCTCCGTGATGAAAGTGGACATTATCAGGCCACTCCTCCCCTCGCTGGAGGTTCCATGAGGAGCGCCAACGCTGGTAGTTCAATACGGCTCGTCTGTAATGGTCCTCCCTTATCTCCATGCTCAAAACACTTCCCCTACAACCCACTGAGGACAAACACATCTTTTTAGAGATCTGTTGCAAGAGTATGCCAGAACAATATATTCATTTTCATGAGATACCAAATGACCTTATTATTAAGTGACCCATCATTATATTACTGCTAATGAATACCTGAAAGAAACAACAAAGTAAGATTTGCATACCTGCTTTGGACAAAAAAAGGCTCATGGCACCAGATCCGGACCCAGACTCCAGAACACAATCTCCTTCAGTGACATCCATCATGGTCAACATTGCACTAGCATCCTGTCAAGAAAAGACATCTGAGAGATCCTATTGACAGAGTATCTGCGTATGGACACAGTTGTGATAATGTAGACTGTATTATTATTCTCTTACCTTAGGATATGCAATAGCTGGCCCTCTCTTCATGAAGAGAGTGAACTCTTCCAGGCTGGGTCGGCGAATAACAATTGGGATTCCCATTGAAGTGTGTAGGATACTCCCAGCAGGATGCCCCTCAATGTCCTCATGAGCTATTAGTCCCCAGTTGCTATGAAGCTTCTGACCTTCCTTAAGCTGGAACATTTTCCGAAACTCCAAGCTCCTTTTGCGACGTAACTCAGCAAGCAGAGTTTCTCCAAAACACATAAGCCTTTCTCCAGGAATGCACACATGATGGAAAATCAAAGAGTCCTGCTGCTCCACTGTTACCTGTTCAGGAGAAGCTGTCTCATGTTTCTGCATCTGTTTTTGACAGGCATGTTCCACCTCACTGTCCAACTTACTTTCAATAGGTTCCACCTCTTTACCTGAGGTTTTTGTGTCTCGCAGATCCCAGACCTCCTGACTCAAAGTGTCTTCAGGCAGAAGCTGACTGACCCTCTCCAATGGGGACAACGGCCGAAGCCTCCCAAACAAAGCAGATCTTCTAGAGAACTGTGAGAATGTGGAGGCAGGTGTCACTGGTGCATCTGAGCCACTGTTGTCTCTATTAGAATCATTGGAGTCAGTTCCAAAGCTCCTCAGTCCGCAGAGAAATGGTTTAACTTGAACCACATTATGTCTTTCTAAACACATAACAAAGTCTCTGGCAAATTTACGGGTTGTAAATAGATGACCTATATGCAGTCTTATTGTCATAGTTTATGGCTTTATAGTTTATATTAAGGTGATATGAAGGTGGGTGATGACACTTGGGGGGTTTATTGTGCGTGGTATCTTCCAGTACAAATGTTGGGGTCAAAAATCACCGTTCATTATAGTCCATAATAACCTTCGCGGATAATACGCAGTACCAGCAAGTAGGTTATTTAAGATTTAAGACAAACTACTTACTTTGAGTAACTCGAAATTTAATATAAATACGATACGCAAAGCGAAGAAACTTATCTTGCGTTTATTACGTGCGAAGACTTGCCCACTTAACTCCAGTGTAAAATACGGCATGATTCTCACAGGGCGCCGCCATGATGCAAAGAAACACTTCTTCTGACGTCACTTCCAGACGTATTTCCAAACTATTATGTATTTTGTATTGTAACATCCCTATTGATCTTTTATTTATCCGTTTTCAACAGCTATACAGGCAAATAATTTCTTAAATGTCTGTTTATATAAACGCAATTCAAAAATATGTTATATATAATAATATTCATTAACATGTTAACAATCCTTTCCGAATATATTTAATAAAAAGTCTAGTTTGCTATTCACATTCCACGTTTAAGTAACGTTGAACTACAACTAAAACACATGTTTTTCACCACAAACAAACGTTTCCGCATCTGCCCATCATTGGTTAATAATAGCCACGGCACGCCCACAGAATCCAGCAAGGTCCAATTAGTGTCTCAGCAGAGCTTTCGCGGGTGCGCATGCGCGCTTTGCACAGTTCCCTCACACGTGTTTCTTGTGGAGCAGACGGACGCATGCGGAACGGTAAGATGGCGGCAGACGGAGGCCGAGCTGTGCTACCCTGCGCCTTCAGTCCCAAATCACGGCAATTCCTGGCTCTATGTGCCCAAGACGGGCGATTACGAATCTGGAATACCGACAGTAAAACTGTACAACAGGAATACGTGCCTTCTGCTCATCTGAGCGCATCATGTACTTGTGTGACGTGGGGACCGTGTCGAGCGGTGCAGGTAGCGTACTGTTTTCAGGGGGCAACGGGGGCTGCGGCCTGTTGTAATGTAGTGCACCCGTACAGAGTCTTTATCTCGGGGAAGAGCTGAATTTATCTCTATTTCAGACAACAAACTAAGCAATAATCGTGTAAGAAAATGTACTGTGGGAGATTTAGAGCTGGGTTAGCGCAGTGCGCTGCGCACATGTGTGTGTCGGCACATGTTAAAATACAGGCCGCGACACTCGCAGGTCCAACGCAAAACTGATCATAAAACTACTAAACCAGTCAAACTAAGTTCGGGAATTAACCAGGATGTGAAGTCTTGGGTCACTAACATAATGTTGGTTGTCTGTGGCATATAAGGGAGGTTTGTTAATAGTTGCTGTAGTTAATTTTTTATAAAAGCTCGTTTTATAGCTTAAAGTCATGAAAGATAGTCTGTGTTAGTGTTAAATCGCTACACTGTTTTGTAGAGGTTCTTGTTTTAGTTATAAATATATTTGTATAGTGTTGAGTGTCTTAACACATGGTCACATGGCTGCACAGCACATTATAGTGAACTTTCAGTTGTGGCACCAAGTGACTGTCAAAGCCATAAATATTTTAAGCGTCCTTTGGTGGTCTTTATTATATAATGTTTGTGAAGACAGTGATATTGTTGGTAGTAAAAGTATATCGTTTGATTGACAGCTTATCTCGGCGATATAACTGTAAGTTATTTCCTTTGGTAAAGGATGAAGGTGTGTTTACTGATATAAAATTGTGTTTATTAATGTATTAGGATGTGCCACAGAGGAAGAGGAGGAAATGTGAGGCAGGGTCAGTGCCGGAACAGTCAGATCTGTTGGCGCTGGGCACCGCTGCTGGGTCCATCCTCATCTACAGTACAGTAAAGGGAGACCTCCATTGCACCCTGGTAAGAAATCTTTCCAACTTCTGCTTGATGTTTCTGAAGCAACACAAATATTTGAGAGGTTCTGTGTAATATTAATAACTGATTTGGTGAAGTATACCGAGTTACTTTTGTTTAGAAGTTGCTTTATCAGGGACAAAAAGAAACTTTGGTACTGTTGATTTTTTTTTTAGGTACTTGGCCTAATACTTGGCCTGTTATGAAAATTAGCGATTTACTCGCCTTTCAGTTTATGCAGCATTGTGGCACTGAATTGCCCAAAAATTCAGCCTTAAAAAATATTAAGCTTTAATCAGGAGCTGTCAAGCTCAAAAAAAAGAACAATAAACATGCATACAGTTGTCCATACAACGCTTGTTATCCAAAAAGCGACTTACAGTGAATTCAATGTATAATTTTTTTTTTGGTGGTACTTGCATTCCCTGGGTTCGAACCCACAAACTTTGCGTTGCTAAGAAAGTTACTTATTTAAAGTATATTATTATTTGTAGTATTCACTGTTAACCTTGCCCTTCACTTTAAATGGCAGTCACGTAATGTTTTGGTTATAAAATAACAGGTGTCTGATCAGAGGCGGAATAACAGTGTTGATGTTGTTTCCTCAGGATGAAGGACACAGTGGGCCAGTGAACAGCGTACAGTGGCATCCAGACGACTCAGTGTTGTACAGCGGTTCAGATGACACACACATAGCTGAGTGGGACCTGCAGACAGGAAAAGTTCGTTGGTAAGTGTTTATAATTGATCTGAAAACTTAACTGTGGATCATTCTGGCCCCCTGCAAGGTTTTTCATTCAGGAGTTCTATGTGAGCTATTATAGCAATTTTCGAAACCACGTCTCCAGCACATGCATAGATTGACAGGCATGTGGAACATCCAGTCATTGCGTACAGACCAAATGCAGTGATTGGATGAATGTTTTATTGCCCTGTGCTTTTCACAGAAGCAAAAAACTTAATACTTGCTTTATACCACATCACTTAGTGATTGCTTTTAGTGATTGCTACCCAGACTTTGTTGCTATGTTATTAAAATATAGGGTTGTCTGTCTGGTGGGTCTGAATTACGTGGTTGTTTACTAACAAATTTTCACATGTTTAGCAAATGGAAGGCAGACCGATCAGCTGTCACCAGCCTGTGTGTGAGTCCAGATGGAAAGCTGCTGCTTTCTGCAGGAATGACCATCAAGATGTGGAACCTGGAGACTAAGGAAGTGTACAGAGTGAGTCTGACCTGTTTCTGCTGTCAGCTATTTAAGCTAATTAAGACACGAATCCAGATGTTGTAATAAGATCCTCTTTTCCCAATTTGCAGAAGTTCACAGGTCATTCTACCATGGTAACGACTCTATGCTTCGCCACAACACGACCCCCGGACAGCAACGGACTGTACTTCCTGTCAGGAGCAGCTCATGATAGGCTCCTGAGTGTGTGGTATGTTACAGCTTCTGTAGTTTGTGGCACACAAATATTCTTTGGAAATACTAATGCTGCACATTAAATTGAAATGTAAATGTAAAAAATATAAAAATTAAAAAATGTAAATGTAAAAAAAAATAAAATGTTACTAAAATCACAAAAAATATTTTGATAGATGTTATCCAGGGTTTTGTGTGTTTATGCTGGTAAACAAGCACTAAAGATAAACCACTGCTAAGTTTCAGATGTACACGGATTGTAGAAAGTACACGGAGCTGTTTTGTGTTTGAACCATAACTTTTTTTGCCCCTTGTTTGTCCAAACTGTGACCCTTAGACTGTAAAAGGCGCCACTTGTAGAAAATTTAGATGAAACCATGATCAATTTTGGTTCTGTTGAACCCTGAGCTTCCAGTAAGCTGCAGATATCTGATTGGGTTCCTCTTGGTTTCTCAGGCAGGTCCGGTCTGATGGGAAAGACAAGAACTCTGTGGTATCTTTCACACTGACTGATGAACCCCAATACATTGACCTTCAGACCTCCAAGAGTAAAGATGAGGTGAGGACTCCATAAGCTGTTTAGTAACATGACTCTGTATTAGTGAATGTGGTTAACAGATCAGAACAGTAAGATCTGAATGTGATTTCTGATGTCTGTATGTGATTTTCAGGCTGTGAGGTTATCAGTGGTGTGTAAAGACGGTCAACTCCATCTCTTTGAGCACTTTCTGAATGGGTGAGTCTGTCCGTCCCATGTTATAAGGTTTAAAGCTCAAAGTGTTCAGTGTGAACGCTTTAAAGCAGTTCGGTATAGTTAACAGATGCATTTCCTGTCTCTCTCTAAGGCCGTGCAAGAAACCACTGTCACCAGTGTCTTCACTCCAAGTGTCCACTATGAAGGATGACACACCTGTACCTGTGCCGCTGCTTGCAGCAGCTCTGTGTCCAGACAGACAGAACCTGATGCTGGCGTATGGACATCACCTGCAACCCATCACAGAGAGAACAGTTAGTATCTTTCTTCAGTTTCATCCTGATAGTTAGATCCTGTTTATTACTGGATTGTTTAAGCTGTGCTCCTGTTTCTACAGCCGTATAACACATCAGAGAGGCACGTGTGCTTGGTCCGAGATATACAAACCACATTGTCTGTCTCTATAGATACAGCTGTCTCCAAGGTAACCAAAACTTCATCTGCATACATATATAACTTTAGTTTTTGCATGCTATATTTAATGTATCAATTTGTATATAATATATGTGTGTATAATAGTAGTATATATTTATGTATAATTGATCTTGGTTTTAAGGGTTTGTTAAAACATTCATAGCCACCCACCAAATTATTTTAAATAATTGATCTTATAAATTTAATTTATCTAGGTGAAGACACCACTTATTATTGAACAAAAGAGCAAAGTTTTAATACCAGGACTTCCAGGGCACAAGGCACCAATTAAATTTACTCCCAACGAATCGGAGAAGAGGAAAAAACAGTCAAGCGCCACAGAGGTAACACTCGGAATGCCGTTTCCAACATTCCAAAAAAATAAACGTTACATTAAAATCCATTTCCAGTTTTTATTTAAGAATGACATCTAATGCCTGCAGTATCTTATGTTAACTGTTTGGCTCTCTGTAGATGTCTATAGAGGAGCGGTTGGAGCAGATTGAGCTGACTGTTGACAGGAAAGGGGCTGGGAAGGGGTCGGCGTCCCTGCAGACGGACAGTTTTGCTGTGCTGCTCGTACAGGGCTTAGAAAGCAAAGATGACAAGATCCTAAATGTAAGTTGTGCATGTCATTATAAACCTCTCTTTGTGCCAAACGGCTCATTGTGACCCATTTGTGAAGTGAAATTGAATTTTATTAAAACAAGCCAAGTTTTAAGGGTGGGAGCATTTATTTATGAAGTGTCTATAAAAAATAATAATGTTCTAATTCTGATTTGCTTACAGAAAATATTTCAAACTAGAAAAGAAACATTGATCAGGAACACGGTTGCCCGGTTACCACCTCCGGCCATCCTGCCATTGTTGGAAGAGGTGCGTGTTGTCATCTTTTTTTTTTTTTTTTACAATATGAGTTTTCATTTTTCTTGTATTGATTTTATGGTTTGTTGTTCATCAGTTGTCCAGAAGACTGCAGGGGCATCCCTTTGCGTAAGTAACTTTATTTTCTGTTTGTAAATCTCGTTTATTGAAGCGTTCAACTTTGTAATGAAGAATTGTTTTTCTCTGCAGGGCTCTGCTTATAGTTCAGTGGTTAAAGGCTGTACTTGCTCAACATACATCATATTTGTCTACAGTAAGTTTGTGCCCACCTGTACACATTTACAATATTGAGTGTTTTTACAATTTCAGTACCTTATTATGGAAAAATGGAACCCTTATGCTAATGTCCTATAATCTGTACTAGATGTCCATAACACTTAGGGCATTTTTTTTAACCGTCTAATATTTTGTGTCCCTCAGTTGCCTGATTTGGTGTCTCAGTTGGGCTCCATCTATCACATGATCGAGAGCAGAGTGAAGTTATGTCAGCAGCTCAACAGACTCAATGGCAAACTGTACCTGCTCATGTCACAGGTGACCAGAACAAAGACATTCTGCACAGTTTTCACATTTGACCAATTTGAGTTTACATGCGCGTTCACTTCCAATATTTTTTCCCACTAGGTGGCGACAAACAGCAGAGCTAATAAAGATGTTGAAATTGATCACACGGCAAAGTTGGTTTATGAAGAGGGTAAAGAGCTTCTTTTTTTTAAGGTTTAACTAAAAACGGATTCGATTTGATCCGTCAACATTTGATTCTTGTAATTTGAGCATTTGCCTAAACACTTTCTTTAAACGTGATTATAATGCACTTTTTTTTATTCTGCAGAGTCTTCAGATGAGGAAGAGGTTTCAGAAGATGAAGGACGTCCTGAGGATGACTCTGATGTAAGACACTCGTTACTCTTCTGTTTAAAATGGAACAGGATGGAATACAGAGATGTTCTAACTTCCGTTTGTTCTTCCAGGACTGGCAGGAGGACGAGACGGCGATGGAAGTGACGGGGGGGAAAAAGAAACACACAAGGAGGAAAGATGATGATGATGATGATGAAGATATGAACGATGAATCAAAAGCGAATGGTGATTCAGATATGGACCCTGAAAATGAAAGTGAGGAGGAATAGTGTCCAGTCAGGCCACAGAATTTAAAAAGGACTCTTACCTTCATATATGCTTTCATTTTATTTTTCATTGTTTTGAATTTTATTGTGACGAAACAAAAGGTTATGTTTTATAGAACTTCTGTGACCATTGCATCCTGGACTTTTGGTCGTCTTACTCAGAATGGTCACAAGGGTTGTGACCCCTGACCCAGACTGTGAGCTCCACATTCAGGGAGCGCACACGTTTTTGAGGTCCATTTGAGTCGTCGTTCCTTGGACTCCAAACTGCCTCTGATTTGTTTCCCGGCAATTATGAAAGTCTGCGATTCCCAAACCAGATTACTGCCCCCCCCAACCCGCCCCCCATGTTCTGTCTCAGTCGCATTCTTAAAAGTGTGTGAAGTCTCTGTGGTTTGGCCATATGACATTATGATAGATAATAACATTATTATGTCCTCTGCTCGCATTATCTGTTCATTGCTCGCTCTGTCACAGTCATTTCTTGTGTTTGGTTTGCGTTGTCCTGTGTGATTTCATGTGAGGGTTTTTGCATCCATAGCAGTCATGGCTCACGAAAATGTGAAGTTCCCCCAGTGAAAACAAAACATAAACAGAATCTGAGAGACGTGTACAATTGTTAATTATACAGCGGTTGATAACAGTGTCAACCAAAACTTTTCATGCAAACAATATATAAGCAACTGTTGTACAGTTTAAATGAAATAAATAACATTTTGTTCTCATCTCGTGTTTGGCTTCTCTTTCAAAACATACCTGCATTTTATGTGGAAGTGTGACTGAAAAGAGTTTTATGGGCAAAGGTGTATAAATGTTTTTGATGTTGACTTTACAATACAGAATTTTGTGACTTTGATCATTACATATGAAAATTGTTTATCTACAAATGTAAATGGGAAGTAGGTCTATATGGAATGAGAAATCATAGCTAAAAATGTAAAGCCTCAAACCTATTCCTTTAAATGATTTATAATGCATAAATAGTTCATATAGATGAACTCATATTTTTCTTTATACGTTTCTCTTGTGCTTGATTTGATGCAACTGATATGATACAATTGCTTTTAACTACAGATTTATTCACTTCTGGTGCGTAAATGCGATGTTTGCGATCTTCTGCACGAGGTGGCGCCAGTATGCGAGTCCCCCGCACGTGTCACAGTTGTGGTTGGAGCTGGACTCCGCCTGAATCTCAGCGGAGGACAGCGAGAGAATCACGGCGCTCCGAATCCACTCTAGACGACTTCGCATTTTCAAGCCGTAAGTACACACTAAATAAACTTTTCCTTGGTTTTATTATCATCAATTCACAAACACGGCAGTTTGTATAGATTTCGACTCAGTTTCTGACTGTTTTTTTCTTCAGCACAAAACTTTGACGAGTGGTTTGAGTTGTACAGATTTGTTGATTTAACACACAGTTAACAGAGCTGTGATTTATGGTACTAAACATAATTCACTCTGTTCAATATAAGCCAAAATTAGTTAAAAAGGAAAATATGTTTTTACATTTCTACTTACATGAAATCTTCAAGACAAATCTGTGAGTGTGTGTGTGTGAGAGAGAGAGAGAGGTAGAGAGAGAGAGAGAGAGTGTGTTTATGAGTGTTTGTGTGGCATGGAGACAGCACATTATCCAGTCATTATTTTAAAGAAACTGAATATGTGACGTATATTTTAGGTCACATATTAATGTATGTAACCTTATTGTTCTTTAAGTTTCTTATGAATTGGTTTTTTATTCATTGTCTTTATCTTATTGTGCCAACAACAGCAGTGTGTCAGATTTAGGTATATTTTCTTGGTTGTATAGTGATCACTGTTGTGTAGTGATAATCTAGCATTTCCATCCATTACAGAAAAAATCAGACATGTCTGACAGCTATACAAACAACCTGACAGTGTTGACAGTATTAAACTTGGTTTTGCATAAATGTTTTACATACAAGTGCCATTTTGTTTTGTGTTGGCAGCTACTAGTCTAATATATCAAAAGTAAAAGTGATTTAATGAATTTTCATACAATTTGTGTGACAGTGTTTGAATATCATCGTTGTTAAACTAATTATTTTAGCATAATTATTTTAAATAATTAAAAACTCTCTCAAAGCCTGTTAAGCAAAGCAGGAAAAGATATGAAAATTATTTATTTGACATGGAGACTTTTATAAATGTGTTTATAAATGTCTGATGGTATCTGACGGTATGGACAAAATTAGTGACAAATGTCAACCCCTATAGCAAATATTTTATAGTATGATACTTTATTATCTATCTAAGAATATGATAGATTTCTCTATTTTATTTATCATAATATAAATATGTATATGAATATATTTAGGCTGATTACATGTGGTTTTAGAGATATGTTTGTGTTTATAAACATTTGTGAACAAGTGATTATGTTTTGTTAATTTTAAAACTAATAACAGGTGAAGTATTGTAGGAGGTTATAGGAGCCGTTAAAATCGGGGACAAAATCAGGGAGGTTTTGAACACCTTGTGTTTCTTGTTTGAGTTCTTTTGTGTAACTCTCTTCCTCTCTCTCTCTCTCTCTCTCTCTCTCTCACTATCACTCCATCTGGGCTTCTCTTCTGCTCTTCATGTTTTCAGGTGAGATACCCTGAGAGCTCACAGGTGCAATGAATTGGGCTTTTCTTCAGGGTCTCCTGAGTGGGGTCAACAAGTACTCCACTGCGTTTGGGCGGGTTTGGCTGTCCATAGTCTTCGTGTTCAGGGTGATGGTGTTTGTGGTGGCTGCAGAGAAAGTGTGGGGCGATGATCAGAAGGACTTCACCTGTAACACAGCTCAGCCTGGCTGCCATAATGTTTGCTATGATCACTTCTTTCCAGTGTCCCACATTCGCCTGTGGGCACTGCAGCTCATCTTCGTCACCTGCCCGTCTTTTCTCGTGGTGCTGCATGTGGCGTATCGCGATGAACGCGAACGAAAGCACCGCCTGAAGTTCGGCGACGGCTGCCAGCGGCTGTATGATAACACCGGAAAGAAGCGTGGAGGTCTTTGGTGGACCTACGTCCTATCGCTGGTGTTTAAGATGGGTGTGGACGCGACCTTTGTGTACCTTCTGTACCATATTTACGAGGGCTACGACTTCCCCAGCATGGTGAAGTGTTCTGAGGTGCCCTGCCCCAATGTGGTCGACTGCTTCATCTCTCGGCCCACAGAAAAGAGAATCTTTACCATCTTTATGGTGTTCACAAGTGTGGTGTGCATATTGCTTTCCTTCTTTGAGATCCTCTACTTGGTGAGCAAACGCTGCTTCGAATGTATCCAGAGGTTGCAGGGGTCACGCCAAGCACATAGGGCAAAATCCATCTCCAGCATGAGGGGCTCTAACGCTCTTCTAGCATCAAACAACAAGAAACTGGCCAGCAAAGATCATACAGTGCCTTCATACACTGTGACCATGGCATCATAGGAAGAGTCTGACTTAGAGCATCTGACTCAAAATGATCATCATGTTTACCAGAACGTGAAACACTACTGACTCAACACACAGCTGGCAGTGAAGAAAACTGCTGTGTTTACTTCACATCCACTGGATCTTTCTCACGTTCTCCTTTGTTTTGGGAAATTGGGGTCCCATAAGCAAACAAGGGCCCTTAAAGTACAAATATTGTTTTTGGTAAAGTCTTCAGTATGACTGAAGCAAGTCAGTTCATGATTTAGGTGTGGTGTTCAGTGTGTTGGGTCATGTTTTTGAATCATCACACATAAATGAGAAGCTCTTTTACTCTGCAAAATAAAACAGAACAGTGTCATCATAATTGCGTTAATTATTACCGTCACTAACTAGCCAAACATGATTGAAAGTATTTCCTGCACGTGTTTATTCTGCATTATTACAGCCACAACCCCTAACGTTTACCATCGCTCTCCATCTTTATTTGAAACATGTTTTAATCAAATTAAGTCAAACTATCTGACCTAACAGCCCTTGTAAATCAGGGTAAGTTAAGAAACTGAACACTGATCTATGTTTAGTATGTTTATGTTAATAACTGAATTTTTGATCTTTTTACAGATTGTTACTTTTTTTAAAAGTTATGAATTACAGCTTTAAGTTAACAATGTTTTCAATTTAGTGATGGCCAGTATTCTAAATAAACACTTAGATTGATCAATAAATCAAATTTACAATAGATTGATTCACATGCTGTTTAACAACCTGTTACTGACTGTTTTTTTACCTGTAGGCCCTAATTTATACTTAAATTTGAATGTACAATGTTTTATTTGTTTACTAAGATGTATTTCTGTATGTGTTGTATTATTTTTTTTACACTTTGTATATATTTTTTTAAACAGCCACTATTTTCTCCACTAACTTTTCATTCTATTTGTCAGGTTATTGTATTGGATAATTAAATGGTGTGTGTGTTTTTGTCCAGGTTTCCAACCAGTGGTACCCCGATACAATTCTTCTGTCTTTCAGAATGTAGTGTAATCCAATATGCAGTATTTAAGAATTCAAAAGTTTATTGTCAAAGATTTATATTTCTGCCAGATGATCAAATTCAGGTGTTTGTGTGTGTGTGGGAGAGAGAGAGAGAGAGAGATTTTTATTCCCTTTATTTCCCTTTGTTTTTATTTCCATGTTTCTTTGTAAATGTTCTTTCAGGTTCAGCCTGCCCTGAGAGTTATTAAAGTTTTTTGTACAGTTGTGTCTCTTTGATTCTGTGATCTGGATTTAAAGGATGAGGAAATTAAAGTATATTTGCAGTTCACAGATTTGATTTGAATTCAGATCATTACAGACTTCAAGTAATTCTAAATGTGAAGCTGTTGTGGTGTGAGACATAGAACAGATAATAAACAGACATTATCACAGACATTCTGTACATTGTCATCATGACAATTTATTTTGATTCACACTCAAGAAATGCATGTGACTACAAGATGGAATGAAGAAACCACTCAATCCATCAGCCAAACAGTTAAATTTTTTTAATGTGCTTCCTGGAACGACTTATTTTTCTGTCAGTTCACTGACATTAATTCATAACAAATTGCTTTGCCTAAATTTCCCCATTATTGCCCCAAACAGTGTTTAAAATTAAATAAGAAGCATTTTTTTGGCACTAAGCCTTTCTAGAGATTTGTAGAGACCTGTTCTGCTGTGGAATGGCAAAACCATTTTAAAATGGCTCCCCAGGCTGTTTTTGTACTTGAATTGTGTTTCAGCTGTATTCCAGTTACACAGCTCAGTTTTTAGTTTCCCTTTCATCTCTTTCATAATGGTCTTCTCTCCCTGTTATGTTAGATTTATGAACAGCTAAAGGGACTGGATGGACTTGCATATACTCATGTTAAAACAAGTTTTGTGGTGGAGTCACCACAGCATTCCTAAGGTGCGGCATTTACCTATCCAACCAGTCCTTTCTTCTTGCTCTATCTCTCGTTTCACTTTGCTGTCATCTCCTTCTTTTAATAACATCTTTATATACTTTTATACACCAATATAAATATGACAGGTAACAACTGAAGTGCCCTTGAGCAAGGCACCTAACCCCCGATTGCTCCCCGGGCGCTGCAGGGATAGCTGCCCACTGCTCCGGGTGGGTGTGTTCACTCCTCACAACGGGTTAAATGCAGTGATGGGTTAAATGCAGAGGTCACATTTCGGTTATGGGCAACTGTAAATGACAACTTTCACTTCCCTCAAATGTTTGACAATAGTGTTTGCTACAGATATACATACTGATACATAGTGGCTACACTACATACACTTAGCGGCTACATGATTGAATGGTGCATGATGGCAATGTTTGTTATGCTAAAAGTCACCTCTGTTATATAACTTAAATATGTCATGCAAGGTCAGTCATTTTTCAAAACAAATCACTGCAAACTGTTGAATACCAAACTTTAAAACACAAATGTTTAAAACAAAAATGCAATGTTTTTTCATCCTTAAAGTCAAGTTCAGACGCGAACAGGCTGTAGTTCCATTTAACTTTGTAGAGCAGTCTTGATGGCATCCAAAATTGCATCAGCACAAGTTAACACAAGGGTTCATATTTTTATGCTTGTGTCACAACCTATCCTGGCACTGTCTTTGCATTCGGGCTTTTAGCATGAGTCAAAATGCTCATGCATGTTCAAACAAAACACTTAGATGGTAAATACTGCCTTACCACAATGAAATTATATCTAGTCCAAATATATTTGTCACATTATAATGAGCGTCATAGTAAGACATTATACTGGGTGAGGAGGTTTTGAGGAAGTTTTTCCTCAAAACTGAATAGGCCAAAATATGAAACGTATTACTGTAAATGTGACCATTCACCCCGTTTTCTCCTCGTATCTACAAACGAAGATCCTTTCACCACAGACCCACTGCATACAGTCATATGTTTTCATCATTTTCTGTGCATGATTGTATGTTTATTCATGTGTTCTGTCTTTTTCTTAGTTAATCTGTTGACTTTAAAGTGGTTTCATTTCAAGTTTACTTTAAACACCTTTTGCTATTCTGCTTATGTTTGTACAGCTGCTGTGACAATGTACCATTGTGAAAAGCGCTCCATAAATAAATTGAACTTGAACTTGAACATGTTTAAGCAACAACAACAACAACAACAACAAACTCAAAATAAAAATGAAAACCCCAGACACAGTTCTTAAAGAGGAGGGGAGGTTTTTAAGGCGATGCGTAAACATTCACGGGCAAGTCTTAACAGAAATGAGCCGCTGGCAAACTTTGGAAACGCCACAAACCACTAACACGCACAGCGCGTTCTTGACAAAGCTGTCCAAACAAAGCGAGGCTTATCTGTCGTTTAACACGACGGAAAATTCTTTGTTTCAACAATGTCCTGTTTCTATTACAATATTAGAAATATAAATGTAAACTTTAATGAGTTATAGGAGTTATGTTATAGTGCTTAACAGTGTCTTTTCAAAACTAGACCGAACATTTATTTCTAAATTTGGCGTTGCGCGTAAATCACGAGGAAGGCTGGAGATATTGTGCGCATTTTACGCATATGTGCGCCTTGAACTGGTTGGAGGAAGTTCCATACGAACCTGTGAACTGTAGCCCAAACCTGAGCGCCACCCTCTCTGATCTCCGGAGGCGGGTAACCAAAGCACAGATCCAAACAGGAGCAAAACAGAGATCTTCACAGCCGACTTTACCTGCCTTTGAAATGACCGAAAGTAAGTTAAAATGTTACAATATCTTTATGTCTTTGTTTTATACGCGCTGTTTAACTTGGTTATTTAATAAAAAAAGCAGCACAACTTACCTGAATAACCATCGTGCGAGATTTTTTAAACTGTAGTCAAATTTAATCGTAACATTTATTGGATTAGGCTACAATCAAAACCGGCATCGATTGGAAGAAAGGATTTAACACAGAAAGAAGAGAATGATAGTTTGTTTACTTGTTTACAAAACAACAGAAAAGATCAACGCATTTGAACGCAGGACGAGAAGATAGAAACTAACTTCATATCGTCGTTGAATATTTAGTTTTGCTTTTACCTAAAGTTTTGCGAAACTGTAAGTTGTTTCACTCATGAACTTTCTTTTTGTCGGTCTCTAGGATGGTAGGGTGTTACCTGTATATCTGAGACAAATACAGTGAGAAACACCTGTGAGAAAACAAGAGGTTTGAGACATGGACTGGAAGACCTTTCAAGCCCTGCTCAGTGGGGTGAATAAATACTCTACTGCATTTGGCCGGATTTGGCTGTCTGTGGTTTTTGTGTTTAGAGTGATGGTTTATGTTGTAGCTGCGGAGAGAGTTTGGGGTGATGAGCAGAAAGATTTTGACTGCAACACGAAGCAGCCGGGTTGTGCAAACGTCTGCTATGACCACTTCTTCCCCATGTCTCACATCCGGTTGTGGGCCCTGCAGTTAATCTTCGTCACCTGTCCGTCTCTGATGGTGGTCATGCATGTGAAGTACCGCGAGGATCGAGAAAAGAAATATAAAGCCAAACATGGTGAAAAAGCCAAGCTCTACGACAACACAGGGAAGAAGCACGGCGGACTGTGGTGGACGTACTTGATCAGCCTGTTTGTGAAGACTGGCATAGAGATCACGTTCCTCTACATTCTCCATCATATTTATAACAGTTTTGACTTGCCACGTCTGGTTAAATGCGAAGTCAAGCCTTGTCCCAACATTGTGGATTGTTACATTGGCCGGCCCACTGAGAAAAGAGTCTTCACCTACTTCATGGTTGGAGCTTCAGCGCTGTGCATCGTGCTCAGTGTCTGTGAGATCATCTATCTCATCTCCAAGCGTGTAATTCGGTGTGTAAACAAGTGTAAGAAAGGCAATAGAAGCAGTACACCAATTCACGGACAATGCAGAGATAAGGACAGTAACTGCACTCTGCCTTTGCATGAGCTGGAGATAAAACCTGAGTACAAGCCTGAGTCCAAATCAGACTTAAGGTCTGATTATAAACCTCATCCCAAACCAGAGTTTAAACATGAACTCAAGCCAACTTTTAAACCAGCTTACAGGCTAAGTGTGGACATGAGAGCTTCTGCTCCAAATCTCACATTGCCGATGTATAAGGTTCAGTCTGATATACTCTAGAAAATCAGAGGATCATGGAACTACATATTGTGCTTCTCCATTAAGAATAAGCAAAGTCATCTGGATTTATAAAACAACAGTGATTCTAGCTTCTGACAAACTTGTATTGAGACCTATAAAACTGTCTTGAGTCCTTGACCTTGGCAGATGGGTTGTGAAGTACTGTGCACTGGATTTCAGGAAATGGTGTCCTGGAAATACCAGTTGGGGAAAATGATTTCCCGGAAACACCTGGGATTAAGTGTCTTGCCCTATGGGACAGATTTGTGATTTCAGTGACTCCCAGTGACTGTTCCATCACTGCTACCTGAAATGCAGTCTCGTGAATGCATGTTAATTTTAGCTCCACTACCAAATCAAATGACTGCCTTTTTATTGCTTCCATGATTGTAAAAAAGTGCTTTAAATGAATGATCTTTCTTTGGATTTATTCTTCTGTCTGTTAAAACATTTCCTTCTTTCTCCTTTCCTTCCTTCTTCCTACAAAATACAGTGAAAAGAAAGCTGGAGATATCAGATTACCAGGACTGCATTGATGCAGAACACACCTTCTATACATACCCCTCCTTCACACACACACACAGATGGAGCGGATAAGCTGTTCTTTGCCAGATATCGCAAAGACGCAATAATGTCTTATGGGTCATTGGTTGTTTATGTTTTGTGTCTTATTTTCTCAATGCCCTGGTATTTGTTTCAAGTGTAAAATCAAAGAGTTTCCATAAGACGTGTATCTGAAAGAGTCTAGGTGTGTTTTCAGATAAACCCAGTTAAAAATAGACAGCTATATAAAATATACAACAAAGTCCATAAAATGGTGACTTTGCTGTTATTGTCAGGTATTACATGTTTTTTTAATAGAATTTTTTGTAGGGTGCTTTTTTACCAGGGTGTAACACTGATACACCACATTTTACACAAGAATAAAAACAAGTTGTTGTTGTTTTTTAAATTTGTTGGTTTGCTTTGTTGTTGTGTTTGTATGTCTCTGAAACACTGGCATCAGGAATTTTGTAAAGACTATTTTGATACTAAATAAAACGTTTCAAAATAACCATTTTAATACAAACATGGTCTTGGACATTTTAAATGGTTTCAAATGAGAAATTTGAAGCTAAGAAGAAACAAGCAGAAAACAGGAAGGTGAATAATTCACATGTAAAACAAATAAAACAAACAAAAAATGGCCTGAGTCAGAGCAAATGACAAAATAGTGATTTGTTATAATAGATTTTTGTTTTTCAACCTTTTGTTTTAAATACTTTGTTTCCTTGTTGCAGACAGTATAATTACACAACACATCTACAATACTTTCATGAAAACTTTAATATATAAATGTAATAAACACTTCAGACCTCCAATATTTACTTATAATTGTATAGTTTTTATTTACTATTTTTTTATTACTAATTACAAAGTTGACAAAGCATTTCATTAATATTTGAATATGGAGCTCAGAGTCCATCAACATAACAATTTTTACAACTTTCCAATGTTTTCATCACTGAATTTGTGAAATAGTTTTTAAAGGTGGGTAAAAAACACGTAAATGTGCTTTAACTAGTTAAACCAGTTAATCAGCCTTTAAATGCAAAACAAAAGCTTTGTGGTATAACAGAAAGAATCTAGTTTAATTTTGTTACTGCTGTACAAAAAATGTTTACAGTTCAATTTTACATGTAACAGAAACAGGGTGTGACATTCATGATACACCCAAGTCTGGTGATGTTTCAATGAGTAGCCTATAATATATTATAGGCCCATTATATACAATCTGGTAAAGGCTAAAGATCAAAAGGTTTTATTTAAAAACAATTGCAAACTAATTGTAGCCAATGCAAAAAATGCCATTTCACCAACATGACAATTGACAATAATAAATTAAAGTCTACATAACATTCAGTACAATTCAGTACAGCATTATAGTACAGATTCTAAACACAGACGGAACAAGTGTTTGATTACTATCTACTGAAACCTCATTGTTTTGGAAAGAATTTGGAGATAATTCCTCACTAAATCGCATTCTCATTTTACTTCATACAATAACCAGTGGTGCCAAATAATTAATGCAAAGCTTATTTACAGTTTTTTACCTTTTAAAGTCATGATTTACTCTTACAGTGCTGTACTAAATTAAACTTTACCTATAAATTAAGCTCTGCACCTTTCTGGCATATGCAAGCACTGAAGAATAGTTCAGGTCTCTCAATACTGGGTAATATTTGCTCACAAGGCTCCCACACAGCAGAAACCACCAGAGATGTTGATCAGAAAACCAGTTCAGTCATGCTTTGTTGACAAAAACACTTCCATAAATCAACTCATTTTACTTTATATTTAAGGGTATCCAAGTCACTAGAATTACCAAAATTATTTCTGAGCTTGCAGGAGGCCTGAGCTTCTTTTTCCTTTGAACATCTGATGTAGGAACCAGCGTCCATCAGTTTGGGTCTGAAACACAGAAACAAAACTTACAGACCAGAGGTTTGAACTGAATTACTGAGTTTCAAGACATGATAAAAGTGGGTTTATTAAAAAACAAGCATTTTTATAGAGTAACTTTTACTGTAATGTAAAACAAATACCACAATTAACAATGATAAGAAAAAAAATCATAGGAGTGCTAAATAAGCTTTGTTTTCGTTAAACAAAACAATTTTTCTTTATACAGACAAGGGAATGCCATTGAGGGCCACAATACTGTACATTTTGCAGATCATCATTATTCAGCGCAGTCATGCACAGTCAACTGGACTTACAGTATGTATTCCTATTCCATTCAGCATGTAGAACTCCTCTATTGCAACAATCCCAGAAGCTCCCTGGGCATACGGGCAGCCACCAAGCCCTGCAACGGGCCATTCTAAATAAAAATTGCAAAAAAAAATGTGCATTTTATTTTAATACACATTCAAGGGCAGCTTGTTCAGGCATGTGAAAAATTAGGTAACAATGTACAGTATGTCTGGAATTGATATCCCGACAGATAATCATGGTCTCTGTTACATAACAGTGCCAATGAAGTTAAAAAAGTGAAGGTTTGTAAGTAAGATAAGAGATAAATCAGGACATGCAACATCATGCAGATGTGCATACAGAGAAGTACAGTCATTATGACCGGTACCTTCTGTCTCACTCACCTGTAACGCTACAAGAATGTTAGCCAGCTCTTGTTCATACGTGTTGTGACTGTGAACAACTAATACATTCTCAGGAACCTAAGAAAAATATCTGTTGTGACTCCCCATGTAAGAAATGTTAATAGCGGCAGATTAATTACTCTAAATCAAGGTATAAAGTCTATCTGAAACCAAGAATGTAGGCAAAGCACTGAATAAATCCGGCCAAAAACAAACTGTCCACACTTGTGGACTCAATGACAGGAAGTCCCGCCTCCAAGAGAATGTCAATCAGAACAGCTGAAACAGTGATCTGACAGATGCAAAGCTTAATTATGTAAAAATGTATTTATGCAAATCAGACGCAAATTTTTTAGAAATTATACTTGAAATGTTCTCCTGAAATACGTTAACATTTTCTGCATGCTAAGAACTGCATGCTAAGTTTTATTGCAGTCTGGATTAAAAAAATACACAGATCTCTTTACCTTCTCATTCTTCAGCGCTTCTCGGGGTCCAGTTTTCACTCTCTCTGGGAGTACCTGAGATGCAAACACACTGACCTGTTAGTGCAGAAACACACTTTCTATTTTTTAGTTTGTTCAGTTGTTTATGTGCAGACAAGATTCACAGACATTCATCATTACGTCATTACGTACTGAAGTATTTCGCCAGTTTACACGTCACTCACAGCAAAACGTCGTAACGTCACCACATTCACCCTCAACCAAAACCAAAACAATTTCTATGATGAACTTACGGCTGTAAACACGTTGACGGCAACTGAACTCAAAGCGCATTGCTGCTACCGAACTAAAGAAAACGGACCAGAACCATATTCTGGTCATGGTCGCCGCCATCTTGACACACCCCCTTTACTGTGACGCCACAGGGTAAGATTTATGGAGGTTGGTCGCCGTCAGTAAACTCAGATGGGCGATACAGGGCGATATTGTTTGACTATAAGTTGAGAAAACTGAAGATTGTGTACATGGTTTGCATAAACGTAGAACACACAAATCATGTTTTATTTTGTAAATGATTATTTGTACAGCCTCCTTATGTGTGTAAAATATTTTCTTCAGTCCCAAGTAAACATCATCCAAACAAATATGATTTTATAACAAGCAAGGGTGACACAAACAAAACATTTCTGAACAATGTTTATATTCAGTCATTTTATATTCAGTATATGATTGATTCCTATATGACAGGTTTCTATATAAATAACAATTTTCATGACACATAATTAGGGGGTAAATGTCACCTTGACTTCATGCAATACTGTTTGCAATGACATTTTAACCTTGTGGTTAAGTGTAAAAACTAAAAATTGCTGTGAAAAGTTTTAATAAAGTATCAGAAAATCAAATGTGAACGTTCAGTGAAATCAGATGATGAAAAATCACATTGCAGTTTATCCTTTAAACATCTTTTTGAAATATACCATATATACATTTAACTTACTTTAGAAATATAATTGTACTTTTATAAAAGTAGTTATATTTCAAAACTTTAGATATTTAATGCTAAAATATTTTTTACAAAACACAATCATCTTCCTTATGAAGAATAACACATGAAACTGTCACAGAGATTTACTTTGTTTAGCGAACAAATACAAAGACACACAAATCATCATCATCACTTTCCACTGGTATCTTCATCACTATCTTCCACTTCCTGGATGATGAGATCTGCACCGGAATCTTCAGCGAGGTCATCATCATCCATGACCCATGCCATTTCCCTGTTCTCACTCGGGTCCTCTTCCACCCCCAGCAACAGGCCTTCTTTCTCTTCACTTTCTTCTGTGATTAACTCGCTATAGCCACTCTCCTGTATGCAAACATCACACAGTCTGTATCTGCGTGTTCCCTCGCTCACCACACGTCCGTTGATCTCGGTTACGTGTCGTTTACATTTCCTGCACACCAGCTTACGGGCCTGATGGATCTTCAGAACACAAGCGGTAAAACAGAGGTCAAGGTTTAGATCTCATATCAGTAACTTTCATGCAATCAGTCTTCATTTCCAAGCCTAAAGAAATTACAACAATATGCAACATCATTATGTTAATATTTAAAATATGGTTTATTTTGCAACGCTTGCAAAAATTTCACTAACAACTAAAAAACAACTTTTGATATATAATGTTAAAACATTCGACTGCAACAACATTTTAATCATTTTGAGAGAACCATTAGAGAACCTTTTGGGTAAACTCCTGCTTTAAAGTCTGACAGCAGCCTGTGGATGCACACTTAGGTGTTATACCATGGCAAATATGTGTGAAGCTCAGTGTCTCTTACCGTCTCAAAATGGCTGCGTAGGTGTTCCAGACGAGTGAAGCGCTTGCTGCAGGCCTGACAGGGGAACGGGCGCTCACCTGTGTGACAGCGGAGGTGACGCTTCAGATCAGCTTTCCTCTTGACCGTGTGCGTGCAGAAGGGACACTTATATCGCATGGAGGGGGTGGAGTCTGAGACAGACAAACACTGAGTGTAAGGGGACTTTTATATAATGCCACAAAAAAGACACTCAAAGACTATTAACAAACCTCAAAGAACAAAACCACTATTATGTTCTCTGTTCATACATCAAACTTTCAGGATCATGCCATGAAAAAAAGAAAGGACTTTATTACTTTTATTGTGACTTTATTTTACATTCTTTATTGTTAATGTAATTGTTTTCTGGTGACATAAAACTTGCTTTTGGATTTATGCAAGGTGAACTATTAATATATGAACACTAATATTTTAATAGACTCTAGTATTTGAGCAGTGTTGTGTTTTATTTCTGTAATTCATGTCTCAGGATTTAACAATAAGCATGTCCCAGGGCCACTGTGAGTTTAGGGCCAAATAATGATACTGTCACTTGTGCTAGTGCTATGCTCTGATCTTTTACTTATTGTCTTTAGGGTGCTTATTTAATTGCGCTTATTTACATCGGCATGTCTGTCATCATGTAAATGTGTATTGTGGACGTATTTCATCTCAGCAGTTTATTCATCTCACCTTTATTAAACATCCCCACAACCCCGACAATTGACGGTAGGCTGGCGTACAGCTCGTCTGCGTTCTGAGTGCAGTGCGATACCACCCCCTGCAGGTCAATGAGAGAAGTGTCTTCTGTTACCAAGCGACTGGTGGCAGTTCTTTTCCTGCTTCCTCTTCTCCTGCGTTCAGGCGGCACAGGGCTGAATTGCTCCTCCTCCGTTTGTGACTCTAGACTGGGCTGTGGAGGGGAGTTCTGTTGAAGCCCTGATGGCTGTGGGCTGATGTCCTCGTTTGTCTGATCTTCGTCTTGGTGCTCCCAGAGTCTAGCCTGAGAGCTCATGCTTACGTCACACATGGAGGAAGGCTCGATTAAGTTTTCATGTCTCTCCTGAAGCGGACTGCTGTCCGATAAGCAAAGGTAACGATTCTCATCGTCCTCTTTTGCGCTGATCTCGAGGAAAGATTTAATGAAGGTCTTGCAGTAGGAAATGACGTCATTCATCTGCAGGTAGCTGGCCGCTGACATCACCTCTATTACGTTCGAGCTGTTGAGCTCCAGCAGGCCAGAGTAAATAAAGTCCAGGATGATGGAGAAAGTTTCAGAGCTGAAGACATTAAAAGAAGCACTTACTGTCTCCAGAGTGTCTTTAGCCCTCTGAGACAGCAACATCCGGAAATATCCACTGCTGCCATATAGGACATTACGATGTGCTCTGAAAATCTGACCCTCCACCAATATGTCGCAGTCACAAAACAATTCCTGTTGCCTCTGTTGGTCCAGTTGTTGAAGCAAACAACTCTGGTGAATGGCTGACATATCTGCGCTGGTCCATTTCTGAACAGGCCTGAGAAACAAATTAGACAATAAACAATAATAAAAACAACAACCACTAACCATGTCTTTTAGTTTCATGCAAACAAATCTAAACGAATTTTTCATTTTAAGTTCATTTTATGTCATTTTGCTGTCACGCTTGTGCATTGTGTGACGTAATGGCAGCAATTTAGGTTCAGAAGACCGCAAGGCCCCGCCTACAGTGCTGTGATTGGATGGAACACATGTCAATCATACACATTCGCCGTGGAAGGGGCAACACCCGACTTTGCGCATCGGGTAACAAGGGAGAGAAAGAGAAACGAGAGAGACAGAGAGAGAGAGAGAGGGAGAGAGAGAGAGAGGACGTGAGAAATAAATACAGCAACATTGAGGGAAGAGAGGAGCGGGATTTTTCCTGACGGCAAAAAGATATAAAATACTGAAATAGAATAATTGCAAACCTTCATACTGTCTCCATCATTCATATTCCCCGCAGCACGCATACACAGATACAAAAACTGGGTTACAGGGATATATAAATAAATAAATAGCCCAATTACAACAAAGCCTTGGATAACGCAGCAACAGGGAAAATGCTCAAAAGTCAACCGCGAGATTAAGTCTCTGAGCCTGTTTATATGCGAAACACCCGCTGGAGAGTCAATAGAATAAAGTAGTGCGAGAGATAACACGCGCCTGTCCTTCACAAAAACGACGTTTGTGCATTACCTGCGTTTCAATACAAAGCATTTATTTCGCTAGGAATTAGACCTGTCAGAAAAGGGAATTTAGACATTAGGGTGGTTTTTGACGGGCGCCCTGTCGTCCGCGGAGAGCCGCCCACCGAGCCGAGCTCAGCCGGGAGCGCTCAAGACTGGATTTTCAACCGCAAAACACCCGAGTTTGCAAGCGCCCCTTTTCCCATTTCGTCTCAGAGACGGATCACCTGAGCTCGGGCGACACCCTGGTCGTCTCTGAGCTTCGTGTTGGTTCCCGTCGCCCACCCTCTTTACCCGGGCACCGTTCCCCATCTGTTAAACACAATACTCACAGATGCCCTGCTTCACCCGCACTCCGGTAGGGTCTACATGTCCCACTTTCACAAACCATCTCCATTTCTCTGCCTACTTTGGACGGATTTCTTCGGTTTTTGATATCAGGGCGAACGGCTCCACTTCCTGCTTTGCCCGAAAGACCGAAACCCGTTTGTGCTGGAAAAACGTTTTGCTGACGTGGGTGTCCGGAGCGCCCGGGACCGGAGACCTGCTTAAAGCACACGCGCCCCCGCACAGGCGACCCAGCGCGTTCACATTCACCGGGATCTGACCCTGCTATTTAACAAATATCAGTTTCTTACGTTACCCACATTGTGTGTTTTAAGCACTTGGCGTTGACCCGCCCGTAGCTTACAGGAAACAGCGCTATTGACATGACAGGGCGCGCATTTCATACATTATTTTAGAGGACTTTATCTGTTTTTGGTTATTTTAAACAGTTTACTGTCCAGCAAATTACTAAATACAGACAAATTTCAAGTCACAGTAGAAAAATGTTGGGAAAACAAATTGTGAGGACACAGTGAAAAGAAAAGAAAAGCTTTTTTAAATCCAATGAAATAAATCTTTAATTTACATCAACAAGTATAAATAAGTATTGATTTGAAATAATCAATTCATTTTACTTTGATCTGAGCTCAAGCTGAAGCAAGCTTAAAAAACAAAGAGGCAATATGTTGTATTAGCTATAATAATAGATTATAGTAATAACAGATATTTTGGCTTCAAGTTTGTTGTAGTATAATATACATGTACATAATATAAAAATGAGACTTTATGATTTCTTTAGAGAAAAAAGACTTCATGTTGCATTTTGGCCCAAATCTTTGTCATGGGTGCCATTCCCTTTTCCTGGAGTCTGAAACCATCTGCTTTCAAGACACGGTTCTGTTACTGTATCCTGAAGGATTCCGGGATTGCCAGCGCCATAAATCTTCACCTGTGTCAAATAAACCGTCAGTCATTAATCATAAGCATTCAGTTCTTTATAACCCATTATGCTGGATTTGCAGTCCAAGTCTAATTCATGCCAACCACAGAAACAATATAACCGGTTTCCACTCACACATTCTCTCCAGGCCAAATTCAGCTTTCCAGGCCAACTCCTTCTCTGCTAGACTGGGATCTGCATAGCAAGTTGCCACATCTCCACACCTCCGAGGAACAATCTCATAGGCAATCTAGAACCAGACAGAAATAACACCATTGAAGAGCACATAAGCTCAATTTCACAACAATGAACTGAACAGAGGCTGACCGAGATATTCTGACTTAGATTCTGACATAATTTTCAGCAGTACAAACAGAGAGAGATATTTCCCTTGTATTTTTATATCTGAGCTATGAATCATAATGGTGCTACTTCTCACCGTTCGACCTGAGGCTTTTTCCATGGCTTTCACAATGTCTAGCACTGAATAGCCTGTACCTGTGCCCAGGTTATAAGCCTAAACAGAGAAAAAACTCATTGCATCATATGCAAAAAATACAGAAATGATAAAAAAAACAGAATAAAAGAGAGACTGTACCTTAAATCCACAGCTGTCCTTCAGTTTCCTTAGAGCAGCTATGTGCCCCTTCGCCAGGTCCACAACATGGATGTAGTCTCTCACACCTTCTCAGAGAAATAAGACAGAAAGAATGATTAAAACTGTTTAAAAGAAATTTTTTGCTTAAGAAAGAATGTTTTATCACCTGTTCCATCAGGTGTGTTGTAGTCGTTTCCAAACACACTGAGGTGTTTTCGTCTACCGACAGCAACCTGCCACAGAGTGAGAAAAACAGCCATTGGACAACACAAACATACATGAGGCTCTGCTAAGCCTTAACTGGTCAAACGGGGTTACCTGGGCAATGTAAGGTAGAAGGTTGTTTGGAATTCCTTGTGGATCCTCGCCGATCTGTCCTGAGATGTGAGCACCAATGGGATTAAAATACCTCAGCATCACAGCATTCCAGTCCTGCAAGACATTTTGTCAGACCCAGACCTGCCACACAAACTACATACAGTGTCGTAAACAGAAGGGTCAGCCACCTTCTCTGCTGTGCACTGGTCCCTGATCACTTCCTCTATGAAGTACTTGGTCCTGCCGTAGGGACTGGTGCAGCCACCTGTTGGATGCTCCTCATCAACGGGGAGTTTCTGTGGATCTCCAAAGACAGTAGCTGAGCTGCTGAAGACTATGTTATGTACCCCGTGAGACTGCATAACCTGGTTTAAAACGCAATAAGCCGCAGGCAATAAATATTTTCTTCAAAGCCAAGCAATGCAACACAAGTACCGAGTTTGCTTGTGCAAATTTAAGCATTTATTTAAGCATTTGCTCAAGGGGGACAAAATCTATTCAAACAGCACAAACAAACAATGATACATGCATAAAAATGATCAAAGATTAAGGACAAGATGTACAGATGCATTCCAGGCAAGCACTATGTTTACAGTGTAGACAGATGTTTTACCTCCAGTAGATTAATGGTTCCAGTGATATTGACTTTGTGGTAACGTAAAGGCTGTTTTACCGATTCACCCACAGCTTTCAGTCCAGCAAAATGCATTACTGCATGAAATGAGTGCTAGAAACACAAAAGAGACAATTAACTTCTTTAACCTGTAGAGGGCACTGTCACACTTTGCCATACACGATTATACAGGGCAGGTAATAGATATTAGTGCGTGTATTCGTATTTAAATTCAAACCTTTTTAAATATTTTCTCCAGATCAGGTTTATCCAGAACGTCCAGTTCGTGGAACTCAATTTGAGTGTTAAGAAGATTTTCTATCCTCTTCAGACTCTCAGGAAAATTACCCTCTCCTCAACAAAACACACACACACACAAAACTTAACACACATTATTACATGACTGTCTGCTGTACTTGATTCTGATTGGTCGATCATGAAATTGTGCAAATACTTCGGAACAAAGGCCGCATATTAACCACTGTATTATTGTATTTTGCGGTAATTACTGACTGGCTGTAATTGTAAGTACATTAGTCACTCTCATCAGTCATAAAGAAACCGGTTAAGTTAGAAATAAAAAAAAACTTTAAATATAGGCCAAACAACGCATGAAAACCCAAGAATAGTCACTTAGGCTGTCTGATGTTTTGCTCAAAGATGGGCTATTGAATGTCTCAGTGTGTAACTTGTGAGACATCATTAAATCACAACATCAACATGTAATTCAATGTGATTTATTGACGAGGACCCCCTTTATGTTCAGGATGTCCGTAGATCCTTTAGTAATGTAGTGCGATTTTCTGAACTCTTTGTTTACCTCTGACAGCATTGCTGAAGTTATCTATAACCACAGTTTGATAACCAGCCTCAATGAGCTCCAAAACACAGTGACTGCCAATGTATCCAGCCCCTCCTGTCACCAGGATCTTCTGACGCATGTTGAGACCTTAAAATTACACAGACACGCACGATATGTAGAAAACCGTCAGACTGCATTGTTATTATCTGGTATGAAGGTGTGTCCTACTCTCACTTTAAAACTCAACTACGTGGCTCCAGATATTTCACCGTTCGGGACATAATGAATGAATGAATGAATGAAACCCCTTCACTAGCTAAATAATTCATCTGTGCACCGCGACAGCATAAAACATCAGTCAGATCTCGATGCTCTCAAACAATAAATCACAGTCACACGAAAATAAAAATGAAACATATTTTCTCTTAGTTTGGATCATTCGAAATAAGCAGGTAACGATAACATCTGTCAACTCCATTTAATAGCTGTAATAAATATTTACAATTAATAATAAGTTGCTAACTTGAGAACTAATAGGTATGTTTACAAATTCAAACTTAAATCGCGTTCAGACTTCATTAAAAATTAAATTAAAGAGTTTAAAAGTCACTTGCTTGAGTAAAAAGTGAGACATGAGCTGCCACCACACGACTAAAACAAACCCAATTTAAAGCTTAAACACAGATCTACTCACCTTGTTAAACAATCCGGATCAAAGTTATAGAGGAATCCACAGATGTCGGATCGTAACGTGACAGACAGGCAGATTTTAAAGTCCTTTATAGGTCTGATGGGATTATTCATTTTCGCTTCCTGGTTTCATGGGACGTACAAGAGTGTGAAGCCGCAACGACACGCCCTGCGTTTCCTACAAAAAAGTCTTCCTAATTTTACAGTGTCACTAAATTATTTATATTATAATTTGTAAAAATCTTGCATGCTCTATTAGACTTAAAATTATTATAAGGTAGAAATATGTAAAAATAAGTTATAAAATGCAAGGCTATGGAATAATGGAAACTACTAAGAACAACAAGAGTAATACGTAAATTTCGCAAAGGGACTTTTATTATGAAGGTCTACTTAATACTAGAAACTTTTTGACGTATGCCACAACTTTCTTTAAAAGTGTCTGTCAGAGAAACAATGGTCACATGTAAACCGCAGTTAGGCTAGTTTTTAAAGTTATTTAAACGTATATTGCACAGGTGTCCCTCCGCCTGTTAAACTAGAAACATTTTAACAGCGTCAGAGAAAAAATAAAGTCTTAGTAGTTATGCACCTGTGCTGGTTATAGGTCCTTAGTTTAACTGAGAACATATTTATTAAATAGTGTAATAAGCTTTTGATTTCAAACACCAGCATTTTTCTTAGATGGTGAAACAACAAACAAACAACCAAACAGTATAAACAGAAACATTTATTTATCAATACTGGTTTGTTCTCTGGACCTTCTTTTGTTTCATTATCATTTAGTGTCAGTAAATATTTGTCAGTAAATGATAAACATGCTCATAAACATCTTTGGTAAAGTAATAATAGGGCTTAATTGCTGCTAAACTGGTTCTGTGTTACTTAAAAGTGACGTTTGTTTGACAAACAAAAAGTTTGTTTTCATAGTGAGACTCTATTATGCTTTGAATAAACAAAGCACAAATACAGATTTCCAACAGAGATTTTCACTGTGGATCAAGATCATAGCCCACACAGAATCTAAATTGCAGGAGACCCCAGGTCTACACTACCCATCAAAGCTATCAGACAATATTCCCATTTATCTCTAAAAAACTTTGATTTTTGTAATTAAACTGAAATATTGAAGCAATATATATTGCTGTTTGAATGTTGCCTGCAAAAAGTAATTGCAAAAAACAATGTATTTTAAAAGGTATAAATGAAGGAAGATTTTTTTTTGTCAAAGATGTAGATACAGCATCTACCAACAGGGGCTGACAGGTCCTGATCGTATAAGAAATCCATGCAATTCCAGATAATAACCAACAGAGAGCAGAGTGTAGCAACACCAACAGTTAAAAATCAGGGTAAGGACACTGGGCCCTTTTACACACAGATTGGCCTTTAGCTGGTCTATTAGTGAAGATGGTGATACTGAGACACACATAGGGTGATGTTTTCCCTCTGGCCATATTTTCTTGTTTCTGTGGTGGCGTTTTGGTAGCATTCATGATTATTGCCCAAATTATAAAGATGTGTATATATTCAGTCACATCTCAAAATGGTGATAAATACTCTCCACATATTCCAGAACTCTGTGCCAGTCCGGTGCATCATCTTTCAGCATCTCCTCCACTGTCTGAAATACAGTGAAATATTAGTCAAAAATAACAATCACAAGAATCAGTCACAATCATTTTTATATTCAGCTGAAACAAATCATGTATGTGTCATAGTACATCCAAATAATTCATGAAAATCATGTCTAGAAAATCATTTTTGTTACATTTTCATACTCAGTCAGTCATGTCTAAATCATCTGAATATCCAATTGCTCATGTTTATAATCTTACGTCTAACCAATTATTTTTGCATTATTTGCATGTCTGTCCAATCATTTTTAGGTAATTTTCATATGTGGCTAGTCATGTTTTTCATTCTCCTGTCTAGCATATTTTTAGTCATGTACCACCTTTTAACAGAATGTTTCACTTTAAACTGCAATAAATAAGTAATTGTTATAAAAGTTGGTTACTTTGGTTTGGTTTATAACTGGCCTGAAAGGATAACTTACCAGTGATGCAGAGATTCCCAAACTTTCTCCAGTTCGGAATGCCAGAGCGAGGTTCTCTTTCTATTAACAAAAAATATAATCACCCCTATAAAACCCTTTCTGTAAATATATTTATAAATAATAAATATCTGTTTGTGTATTACTTTATTCTCTGGACAGAGTGTGTTGTATGGTATGTGTGAGGGCAGGTAACTGTGGTAAATTGCACAGAAGGCCAAACCGTCCACCCAGCTGCTGCTGAAATTAGTGATTTCAATATTCTGCAAGACAGACAGAAAGTAAGAGGACATCAGAACTTAAAATGGGCAGCCAGACATTTTTTGTCAGTTCTTTCTAACTTTAACACAATTGAACTAAATTACTGCTTAAAGATGAATCTAAATCTAAAGATAAAATATTCTTTATGCCTTATTGCATTTTTGTTTATTTAGTATTTTACCCACTTTGATTATGATTTTATTTTACTAATAAAGAACCTGAGTTTTGTTAACACATTTTATCATGAAAAATCCATTCAGAAGGTTTATGCAAAATCTAAACTATCTCCAAAACATAAGTTTCAAAACAAACAGACATAAGTTTGGAGAAACTAATGTCTGTCAGTGGAAGAGATTTCCCAGCTTTTGTTAGTTTATTATGTTTAGTACCTTGTATCCTTGAGTTCTAGCCTGGCACCAGCGAAGCAGAGAGTTCCGCTTGGAGCCACCATGAAGCCTCAACAGCTTGAGTCCTGATGAAAAATCCTCATGGGTTCTGATGCGTAAGAAGAGGGTTAGAAACCACAAAACTGTGACAGAAAACATCTCTTGCTCTTCTTTTGATTCCTATTATATTACTGCTACTCAAGGAATGTTGTTGGATGGACACTTGAAATATTTGATATATTTGAAGAGTTCAGGAATTTAAATGAAAGAAATTTCACCTAGTTCTGTTGTTCCTGTTGGCCACATCTAGAACAGATGATGTAGCAGTTTGCAAGAGTGAATTCTCCTCTTTGTTATCTAGAGGGCAAACATGCACAGACATGGATGCAGAATAAATCAGCCTGCATGAGTCTGGTATGCTAGCAAAGAAAAACACTTTGAAATCCTGTCAACAAATATTATGCAATAAACTGTTTACACACCTTTGATGGAACAGGTTTTGTTGCTTTGGTTTAAACTTCCACTTGAACTTTGAGTCTTACTCTGAGGAGAAAAACAATTATCATTAATAGAATTGTTTGTTGCTGGAAACTCAGCAAAATTAGAAGCAAAAACACTGGGAATAGTAAGAAAAGGACAATTTTGACAATACTCACAGAATCTGTTATCACAGTAACAGAATGTTGGGAGGTACCATTTACAACAAGAGCAGGACAATCTTCAGGCAGTCTGCAGAGACCCCTGCAAAATAATGGAATGATCCATGAATGCAGTGCCACACTGTCTGGTTAACAGACTGTGGGCTAAAAACAATAAAACATTCAGAATCACTAAACAATGTTCTGCCTCTGACCAATCAGATATGTTTGCATTATCTGTAAACTGTGCTTGAATTCACTGTGATTTCTCAATGGAAACACAGAATGACCTGAGATTGAACCTTCCATGTTGACAAGCCAATATCATACCAATATAAACCAAAAGAAAACCAAAACAATCCCAGTCCTGCCTTCATTATATTACAACACTAACAGAAAACATAGACCCTCTTGGTCCCTTGAATATAATTGCAATTTATTTAAATTTATTTTGAGGTTTTCTCACACAATTCCTCCTTATCTAGTTTAACATCTAGCTACACTTTTCATTGCTATTGTTGATCGTGGGGCTTTCCAAAAGTCTTTTTGAACTCTGAAGCAATATGTATAAAAATCTTTAGACAAATCAATTATTTGATAATAATTATTATTACTAATTGTCAATTTAAGGTCACACTCACCTTGACCTTTGTGTGCTACCAGAGATGCCTGTTTCTCTTTTTCCTTTCACCTCATATCTCCACAGTTGTTCCTCTTTACATTTCCCAGCAGGTGAATATCTTTCCCCTCTTCCCATATCACCCCCCATGTCTGGGGACCTGAGTAATTGCCCCCCCTGGTGGTTGCCTGTGACCACTTTTATTTTCTGTCTGCTCTGCTCAAGCTCAAACCTGAGACTCTCCAATTGAGCTTCAAGCTCTTTTCGGCCCTGCAAGGCATCGGTTAACTGCCTGTCCCAGTCCTGCCGAGCCGCATTTAAACCACTCAGCTCTTCCTCAGCCTCTGCCCTCAGTCTATCCGAAACCACTAGCGCCACCTTTAGGTCATCCTGAAATTGCTTCCATTCCTCACGTTCTGCCTACAGAAGGAAAACAGACAGATTTTTAAGTGTGACGATGGGATTTTGTACTGGTAATTTATCATTTATGTATTTAAGTGGTGAGTGGTAGTTACACTATGAGCATTTGCAGACAGTGAAAACTTTGTTTATCTCTTCACTCTTCAAATAGGGCTGTTACAGCCATATCATATTTTCACTCATACTATTATCATAGCCAAAATAATTACAGTAATGGTATTATTGGGGAATCTGAAAAAATGCAAAAAAGATTACTAGTCCATTGCTATTTTGTTTGTTTAGTGTTTCCTCTTATCTTACGCATGAATCACATTTGAGTGAAGGGAGGGATAGAGTTTGTAACCATTAAGGGTCAATAACACTACCTACTGTGCTAGAGTGTCAGGTTGGTATGAATGGTATGAATAATCATGGGTATTGAAGATATGATATCACAGTCATTGTCAATACTGGTATATTGTGACATCCCTAATATGTACGTAGTATGTATATGTTGACTTAATTACAATATATACAGAAAACCTGTATAGGAGAGACTGTGAGAGCAGAGCAGTAGGCAGGAGCCTATGAATGTTTCCAGTTGAGTGTATAGAGTCATAACCCAGCAGCAATTCTGTGAGGTCAAGAGGTTTGTTCTGAATCTCACCACTGTGGTGATCTCAGATCTCACTGCTGTTCTCCTCACACTGTTTGCTCAAAGACCCCCTGCACTCTGGCAACCCCACACAAGTACTACAATCAAAAATCTGAGCAGCTAATAACTAGCAACGCAATATGAATTGCGGTTGGAAAAAATACAGTGAACCAGTATTAAATGTGGGATTTTTTAGCTTTGCGTAGTTTTGTTAATAGCATTTAAGGATAAGCATGTCATGCAAACCTGTTTACTTGTTAGTGAACAACTGTACTGAGTCCTGCTGTGGTCTGTGCTGCACAGGTATGTGAACATGTATAGCACGTCTCAGCAAGATGAATAAATCGACCTGCTTCAAAGGCATGTAATTCTGCAGTATTTCACACACACACACACACACACACACACACACACACACACACACACACACACACCTGCTTACTACTCTAAACAGGTTCTGGCAGATGTGATTTCTCAATATTCTGTAGAAACAACACCAAACCTTAAATGGATTAAAAAAAATCATATGAATTAATGTTGCACTAACCAAATTACCACGATGACATTCACACAGTAAGTGTTGTGGATAACAGGTGTGACTCTCAAATTGTCCTGTACATACACCAGCAGACAGAAGTGAATCAAATACTTCCTGTGTGGACAGGTGATCTGAATCAATCCTGCTAACTTACAACATGCTTGAGTAACAGGCTAGTGGTGAAGAACACTAAGAAGAAACTTTCAAATAGCTAGCCAATGACACGTAAGAACAGCTGGAAGACAGCAGAACCGGAATAGGAGGAGAGAGAGAGAGCAGGAAAGGTCAAGAGCAATGCAGACACACTTTTCATCACGCTAAGGCCTCCAGACCACAGCTGGAGCTGATTATAGCAAGAATACACAAGACTGTACTTACTTTCCCTTTCTGAGACACACTTAAGAAGTCCTGCTGGTTAAACAAGTTAAGAGAATTAGTGAGAAACCAGCAGAGCAGCGTCTGAAGCCGAAGATCACCATGACCTTTATAACAGGGCTGTATTTGAAGAGTTGACTTATGATGCAAAAGGCAGCGTTTGTTATTAGCATTCTCATTTAAATCCTAAAACATTTGTCTTGGCAGGTGTTCAGATATGCCTGTGAATGATAAAATGTTCAGGCACTTTATATTGCAGATGAATGAGGTCCGTGTTGAGATGTAACAGCATTAACACATGTTGGCAATCAGCCAGCCTTGTTACAGTCATTAAAATTCTCTCTATTCTGTTCACACTCAAGCTTTCCAGGCATTCAGAGTAGACAGAAAATGACCCCACCTCTCTCTCTCTTTCTCTCTCTCTTTCTCTCTCTCTCTCTCTCTCTCCATGGATTGTGGTGATGTTTTAGACATCAGCTCATTGGCTCAGTGGGAATTCTATGGAAGTACCACGCCCATCTCGGATGATAAGAAGTTGTTCTGCTTTTTGGAGCTTTGGAAACTTTGGTTGTGTGTGTGGGTGACTCTCGCTTACCCTTCTTCACAACCCCTCACACATTTTTTAATGTACACACACTACACAAAAACTACACCCTCTTCACACCACACTGCACACAAGGAAAAGCACCCATCACGGTCATGTGCTTCTGACACAATAGCCTAAACACACTGTGTTAAGCTTTTCAGCCAAACCCAAAGCAGTGTGTGAGTCCTCCATTCATCACTGTACATCTGGAACTCATCCACTAGCTTCTTACATTCGCTTATGTGTAAAAGTGAAACAAAAGCTATGGATAAAGTGGCCCACCACCACACATGGCACACACACACACAACATATTTAATTATCTTGAGGTCTTACTGCCCAAATTTTCATWTGCAATGTCCAATATKCACTTCCGTTCATATGCATGCAAACACTGGAGACAGGAAACATAAATATATACAAGGAAGATTGCCAATATTTGTTGAAGGATTTAAAGAAATTTTAAAAACCTTTAAAAACCCACCCAGACACACACACACAACACACACACTGTTGCTTGGTCACTGAGATATATATGCTGACTCCTGTCACACTAGCCAAACAAAAAAGTGTTGTTCAACAAGAGCTGTACAAAATTCCCCACATCCCCCTCATTTTCTCTCTCTATATCTCTCTCGTTTCCATCTGTGTCTTCATCACTCCTTTATTCCCAGCACCCAGTCAAAGTTTTAATGTTGCCACACAGTAACTTAGTATATAAATACATGCATAGTTAAATGCATTTAACTATATAAATTCAATAAATACAACAGTCTCTTTAAGTCTCCCTTTATCATACAAACGTTATAGTTAATTCAAAAACAAATGTCTTATTTACTCCCCCTTAAAACTTTATCTTTCTTTGTTCAAAATAATACATTTGAAAGAATGACCTGTTAAGCTAAAGGATTGTAGCTTTAAACCTTCCTAAAGGACACTTAAGCACCAGAAAACATATAGACAAAGAAACAGTGAGTTGAACTTGAGAAGCAGATCATGCATGTTTCATGAATGAATCATTCAAACTGGTTTCTTGAATCACATCAACCAGGTCATTGAAAAGATGTGTTATTGATGACTTAAGTCCCTGTTAATTGTGTTGAAAAGACTGACTAGTACATTCTTAAAGATTTCTCCTTTTGTGTTTAAACAAAGAAATAAAGTCACACAGGTTAGCTACACTTTTTTATCAGATATCTGTGCATCTGTTTTTCAAAGTCTAAGAAATCCCTCAGATTGCACAACTGCAACAATGTTTGTGTTTTTTTGCATTCTTTCCTTTTATCCGTTTCTCTTACTTTGCTCTTTCCTGTCTAGAAACAGAGATTTTTTATCTGATTACTTGAGACTACCAGAGCCACGTTAGCAAAATCCTGACACAAACATGCACACACACAACAACAATGTCCGTTCCTGAGCTAAAACAGGAAGGGGGTGATTTGCAGGATTGTATGTCCCATAAGCTTAACTGAAGCTGTCAGGCTGTTATCAGTCCCACCCTGACCTGCACCTCTGGGAACAATGTGACTTCCTGTTCCATTTTCCTCTGTCTTCTAAAGAGGGAATTTTTGAAACAAGAATGTCTAGCAGAAGCTGCTGAAATGCAATGAGTCAAATTTTCAATGAAGAATACAATCAGCAACAGTCATGTTAATACCACACAATAACGCTGCTTAATGAAGCGTCACTGTTAATGTTATAATATGCAATGATGCTATATACCATGTTTTGAGTGTTTGATTTAAAACACTAAAAATTTGATTTACCTCAATCTTTTCTTTATAACTTCTCAATTCTTCCTTCACCTTCTTCCTTTCTGACAAAAAACACTGCAGCAAATCTGGGAAACATGTGTATATGATTCTTAATGTTTTTCACAGAATAAACTATAACTTTTTCTATGATATTAAAGCAATTAGACAGTAGACAATGTTTCTAGATGACTGTTGTAAATTTACTGTAACATGTCCTGGAATCTTTGCTTTTAGAAAATTACAACAAATGCAATTTGATAACTTTGTAATGGAGTAGAAAAATAGACTTGGTGAATCCTTACGCATTTTTATTGACCATCACTCACCATTCAGTGTGTATGTTGACTCCTCAGTATTGTTAAGGCCCAATGTTGTGTAACATTCCTGCAGCAGTTTTGTGTCTACTTCAGCTGTGTCCACTATTGTGTTTCCCTTCACACATACACTAGAAAACTGAGGTATATTCCCAGGTACCTGTGTCCCCCTAAGTGCCTCCTCTGAAACATGATTGGTGGGTTCTGACCCGCAGTCCCCCAGCACCTCATTCTGATTGGTGGAGATCAGTGGTGGACGGTCAGCCTCTTGAGCTAATTCAGAGTTGGTGATCTTCGTTTCAGTCCTAGAGAGGCTGTTGGAAATGGACACTAACAGGTTGGTTGGTGACCCTGTGGTAGATGTGGGGCTATAAGGTGAGGTTGGAGGCGTTTCAAAAGGCTCCACACTGGTGCCTGCAGAGAGACAGAGGAGATCTCAGAGCTCACAGGTGCCTTTTAAAATACAATGACATGCTTGTGTGATTTTAGCAGGAGGTTAAATTGGGTTGAAATTAATTGTTGAAATCTTCTCTTGGCATCAGGACAAAAGTTTAAAAGCCAACAAAACTCGTCTTCATTTATTTACTTGAATAGTTTTTTCGAATTGGCAAACAGTTTCACTAAATAGTTTTGCTTAAAAAGCTTTAAGCAGTTATGTTTAGGTTTAAAACAGCAAAACCTATTTGTCAATAATAATAAAATAAAACAAAACAAGTAAATAAACTTAGGCTAATAAAAACCATTACCATTATAAATCATTACCTGAGGATCCATGTCGCTCCTTTCCAGAGTTATTTCCCATCTTCCTAAAGAAGGGACCTTTTTTACTCTGGAGCACAAGCAGAAAAACGATTAAACCCAGAAGGTTTCGTTCCTGTAACACCCATCGCCCATCTCTTTATCATACATGCAAGTTAAAGTGTGCTGGCGAAAACGTGTGTTAGTGTTTCCAGCAGGGTCTCATGGTTCAGAGACTGGTGTCCTCCGCAGAACCATTTAAATGAGCTTTGTGGTAAAGTTAAATGCAAAGCCTGCGGACAGCGGTACAGCGCGATGTTTTTACAATGCTGTTCGTTTCGGGAGGCAGGAATATACAAAGTTAAAGCAAACCGAGACGTTTGATGAAATATAATGGTAAAGAATCAGATTTTTCCAAAGTTTCTGAAGTGTAGCCCACGTTATACCACGGGATATTAGATTATTATTGAAAGTGCATTTCGATGACCAAAACCATATTCATATGTATCATATTTCGATATTCACATTCGCCTAAAGCAAAAATCCCCAGTTTGAACACAGTCAGTCGTTGCATTTCAGTATTATTGATTTAATACAACCAATAAACAGGACAAAACACAACTGGATACTAAAGTATTATATATGACACATAAGTAGTTATAATCGCTACACTGAACCAGAAGCGTACGAACAGAAAGCATTATTTTCTGATAAAGGCACAACATAATATTATTATTCAGAATGCATATATAACTGTTTAAACCATAACAACGAATAGCCATCGTTGACTACAGACCTTATTAATGCTTTTATGTTGCCGGTGTTGAGTGTAAAGTTTTACATGTTGTCGTGCCGCAGTCGCGCCTCTTCACGGGACAAATCCTGTGCAAATCCTGTGCAAATCCTGTGCACACTTCAGGATGTGGGTATCAAGCCCAGTTAAAAAGTGTCCTTTTGCCCCCTCATGAGGACTGAGCAGTACATTTAACAGGCAGTGTGAACAACCTTCAGATGTTCTAATTGCCCTTCTTACATTGCAGCTTTAACGCAATGATTTTCTTAAAGGTTTATGAGAGACGTGATTTATGTAGCTTGTTTTGTATCTTACTTTGGGTTGGTCTTAACCTCAGGTCGGATGTTGACCCTTTATCCTGAAGGAACATAAAAACATAACAAAAGAATCAGCCATAATACCTGATTGTAATTTTATTGTGTTCTAAGGAGATTTAGCTCATAACCTGCCAGTGTATAGTTGTGGCAATAGATACTATTTATTGCTAAATAAAGAGCCAGTAACCATGTTGATCATCATTCATAGATCTTGTATTAAATGCTTTCTAGGTGACCTGGGCCCGACTCAGCAATTACAATCCAACTGTACCAGCGTCAGCACCCACGTATGACAAAGACAACAGCACAACAGTCATCAAATTGATCTGCCACAGTGTTTGCAAATTTGCACCAGCCCTCATAAACAAATAACATCCAATAAGCACATACCAGCTGCTTGATCAACCAATTATATTTGGGCATTCTTTCAAAAAGGCACTTCCAATTCATTACAGATTGTAACATCAATCCATTCACATTTTTGACTGTTTTAACTGACACCTGTTGCTCAAATTCAGATAAGAAATGACACGTCCAAGATTATGGAGCAGTGAAACTTTGTAAAATGTCTTGTCGCTGCTATCCTCACCAGCTGTTGGGTGTCACCCATGTGTTTGATTAGACATTCTCTCTGTCTGTTTTAAAGGGTCCCCCAGCAGAATTGGCTGAACCCAAATCGGCTCGCCCTGGTTGAGTGTCTGAAATCTCGCCAGCAGTTGTTGTGGGTCTCGACACCCACTGCAGAATTCGTGTGGAGGGTCGATGGTGGAGGGTGAGTTGGCGGGAGCTGTACCCTGACATTGCTATCCCCAGCGCACCCAGAAGAACAGCCATCCTCGGGACCACAAGATCATGAGCGCTGTGGGTCACACTCCATGTCTGAAAGCGAGAGGAAATACATGAATATACTAGGAGATGGGGACGACTGTTGATCCGACCTACTTTACAGTGAAGGTTTAAGCTAAATTAAAATTAAAATAATGACTCAATACAACACACTACACTAAATCGCAATAATTTTACAATGACTTTTAAATAAACCATAATGTAATACCAGCTAAGTATTAATTTTACGGCTTAGTTTAATTCATCAGGTGCCAGTTTAAAACTTTATAAAAAGCTTTATACAAAAAAGTTAAAAGCGTTATAATAATATGCAGCAAATGTAGACATGTTATCACTCACCTGCAAGCTGCGGATGTATTTTGAAGTTGGACGAGGGAGACCAAACAACATTTTGAGTGTCAAGTTGTCAGTTCGTTGCTAGGCCTCAAAGCTGTGTGCAGGACTAAGTCTCACTGTCTATGTTGTATCTGCCAGACAGAGGCTTCACAGAGGATAGAGTTCAACTGAGTAAGACTGCACGTCTATCACTGCCTTGGTGTGATTAGAGCTTATATAGACAGGTGAGCATGTCTGTCTCTCTCTCAAAGGGATTACTTAAAGAAGCTAACACGCACTTGGGCGCAAGAGCTAAGATGATATTGACTGCAGTGAGGAAGTTGCAAGGATGATGTTGTTAGCTCTGTGCTGGACAGGTTGTGTAAGCCTCAGGACATGGGGATCAGAGACGGCCTGATTTTTAGAACTCAAATCTAAATACACAAATTGTGCTTTTTGTGGACAAGACATAATTTTAGCTGTTGATTTACCTGAAGCAGATGGAATATACTCTCTTCCAAAACAGAACTAGAAACTGCATAATGTTTCATTTGTCTTTGAGGTCACAGCCTTATTGAGTGACCTCCAAATAAAATATGTTAAAGACATTAAATAAACAGCTCTTATTCAACTCTTCTTTATTATTGAGTTTTAGCCCCATGATATGCAGTATTTAGTGACAAAAACAGTTTATTAGCACTCTGGTGTTTTTATGTTCTTTCAAAACATACATCAGCTGCTGTGATGCTTTTATAAAAACCTTCATGAGAAACAGCAGGACTGTTATTTCTGAATATTGTAAACTTAACGGGAGGCAAGACATACACACTTTCTGTACAAGCCAGAGCAGTTTTGTGTGCACCTGTAGGGCCACCTGGGTTAATGTTGTGGGTCACTTTGTACATATCAGAATAGCACACATAAGGAAGTCTGCAGTCGCATGTGGGGCTAAACTTATCCTTCCATGATGTCACAGGATAAGCCGTTGGATTAGTTTCAATAGACATTAGAGAGCAGTCAACACACATTGTACTCAGTGCAGGCTTGGATGGTATCAAACAAACTTTGGAAACAAGCACACACACTTAGAAACTGAATAAAACTTTAATAAATATTTGCACAGTATATTTGTTTTTGTATTTGTACTCAGACATATTTATCTGGTTAAAATGAATTATTCAGCTGATCACCTCCGTACCCAAGAGATTCCCAAAACAAGGAATAATGCAAACTAATGTGATGTGATTTGGGAAAAGGATGGACTTAATGAGCAATCCAATGTGCTGTAGCCCAAATGTCAGGACCCAAACAGTGTCTGAGATCAGTGAGAAGCTGCTGACATTTTGAAGTTTAGATAATTAGCCGCTAAGAGGCTAAACCACAGACGACTCATAATGAGCAGTGGATGACCGCTGATCTGTCATTATGGTTGATAACAACATTCTCACGTTTGTCTTTTAAAAACGTACTTAATACAAATGAAAACTGTCATGACATACTGTGCGGAAATAATGAGCAACTGAAAAGTTTAGAATGTCTTTGAAATAAGCAACAATTCTGGGTTTTGTGAAAATGTCACTCAATCTGATTGATCAGAACTGAAGCAACTTCATTACAGTTTTCTGTCTTAATTAGATTCTATAATCAGAATCAGCAGGTTAGTTTGGGTGATTTGCATACACCTGCTGTCTGTTCAGTTTGTTTTCCTCTCAGGCACTGAATTTGGAGGCGTCATGGCATCTCTGTCTCTCTGCATGGGGAGAATTTCTGAAAGCCAGTATTCGATAAGTGTACAGACCACTGAAACCTCACCTGAAAAACAAGAGAAATAATGGATTAGAAATAATAAGAATTTCATAGTCAAATCCATATCTTAAGGACCAATTCTGGTATGCGAGAATATTTAGTGTGGTGTGGTTGTCATGGAGACAGACACTGTTTAAACGTCACTATGGACACCTGTGGGGCATGACCTGAATCTGCAGGTTGCTTGTAGTGTCTCAATAAAACCCTAATCATCTTATTAGGGTCTGATCTAAGTTTACAAGAACACACAAAGTATTGCTAGTGCAATCACTTACAATTGACATTTATTTTAACAGCAGGAAAGTGTGTAGGTAATGTCTGGTGTGTGCAATGTCTTGCCTCTATATATATATATATATGACATTATATATATATATATATATCCAGAAAGGAGTTGTTCATGCAGTCACACTCACCTTCAGGTAACGTGCTTGTGTTTCTGAACTCTTGCAACTGTGATTTTAACTGCCCCTCATTCTTGACCAGCAGTCCCCTGAGTCCACACAGCTTGGTGATCTCAGCGGGGGGCAGTGTCTTCCCCGAGAGACGAGAGAACAGAGACCCTACTGCAGAGAGGGAGAGAGGGGGCCCACTTTCTGCAAAGGAGCCTACATGGAGAAGGATGACAAGTAATGAGATTGAGATGTATACAGTACTGTCTTATAAAATTAGCTTAATAGTTATAAAAACTTTTATTGGCAATTGTTTAGTTTCATTTTTGTGTTGTTGATTATATAAAAAAAAAATACCCCAGGTCTCATTTTGCTTATATATGAATAAAACAGAAGAATGCTCACGGTCAGAAAGGTAGATTTCCTGTGTGTTTCGGAGGAAATCGAGCACCTCCTCTGAGTTTTCCTCTTCTCCATCATCACTCTGTTTGTAAGTGAATTCAAGAGCTCTTGCACGAGGAACCAGGCCAAGAGCGAACAGCTTCTCTTTGTGACGTTTCTTCTTCATCTTTCTTTTTTTGTTCTTGCTGAGCTGCTCTTTGTCCTCAAGGAACACTGAGCCTGTAGTGACACCTTCATCACTGGCATTTGCAGGATCTTTGTGACTCTCCACAGCGCCTTCTGCTGCAAGGGCAGATATTCCCCCTGCATCTTTAATAGCATTATGGGAAAATACCTTTTTCTTTCTTCTCCTCTTCCTTTTTGCCTGCGTCGGATGATCATCTGTATCTAAAAGAGACAAAAAATTGGTGATGAATATGGGAATATTTTACACAGCATTTATTACTTTTTAGTCTCATTTTTTGTCCCAACAGGCATCAGGCACTAAAAACATTTCAAGTATGGAATCTACAAAGTCCAAATGGATTAAAATGAATTTATTCTAGTAACTAAATGACATCCAAATCTCATTATATTAACATTTATGCTCTTGTCAGACGACTTTTAAGTAAAAAGCAAACGGCAAGAACATATTGTACACGTTTTGTGAAAGAGGCAATTTCTAGAGTGGATATCAAAGCACACAGCTCAATGCACAAACATATCCTTTGGCCCTTTCAATAGTTTTGCAGGCTTTTCATGCTTCTCAAAACTATACAAACACACTGCGTTGTGCTGAGCTATTGATTTTATCATCTGTATTCAGAGCAGACCAGCTGACCGCACATCTAGGCGACACACTGCAGGTAGCAAAGACTCAGCTCATCAGTAAACAGCTCATACAATGAGAGCAGTTTGCAATAAAGGAGAAAGAGGGGAGTCTTAATAACACAGACAGTATGAATGTGTGTGAGAGAGTGTGTGAGTGTGTGGCTTTGCGGGTCCAGTGAGGTCTATTTGGATCAATAGCAACAAAAGAACAGTAGGATAAGGGGAAATCTGCAGAGTGAAAGAAAGAAACATACAGCCAGGCCAAAGATTGTGCCAATGGCAAATAAAGTTTAAGGCTCAAAATGGCGATTAGAGATTAGATAGTGTCACTATATATGAAAGTGTACCTGGTATTTAGGATGATACAAAAGGGAATTTTTTATGTAGCTTAACCGGTCGTTCCACACACAACAAAAACAAGGTGCGTCTCAGTTAGCCTCAAACAGATAAGCATTCCAATGCTGTTATATATATATATATATATATATTGCATTCCAGCAGGATTGGAATGCATCTTCAATCAGATTAGAGGACTGGAAATACAATAACTGTTCAAATATCTTAACCTTATATCTTCAAATATCTTATCTTAATATCTTCAAATATCTTAACCAGCCTGACTCATGAGCTGTGCAATATTTCAGTTAATTTTATGCTAAGACTAAAATAGATTTCAGGTTGAAAAGTCCAACCTGTGATAAACAAGGTAGTTAATTATTCTGATTATTATTCTGAGTGCCATAGATTAATAATGTGCTCTACTGAATCATATGATTTGATCATTTGGATCCACAATTAAAGTAAACAGAAAATTACCCAGGCTTCAAAAACACAACTGATGAGCCTGAATAATCCAAACGAAAAATATCAAAAAGGATATCAAGATAAAGCTGCAGAACTAATATCGTCCCAACTGCAGTAACTAATAAAACTCACTGTATCAGAGCCGGATTATCTGTAGACACTAGCTTCACTTCACCACAATTAGTGGGATTCACTTCCTGCTGGAGCGTGTGATTGAAGAAGGATGGAAGAGGAGAGGAATGGTAGTGTTGGGATACGGAAGAAGTGTCAGTAATGAGATGCTACAGGGTTGTCGTTTGCTCACCGGCTGTGCTGTCCTCAGAGCCAACGGAATCTGGATTGGATGCCGGTACAGATTCATTCCCGCTGGTAATCAGGAAACCCTCCGGAGGAGGAAGTACCGTATAGAGCTTCCTGCCCTGTACGGCTGTAGATCGCTTCTTTTTATCTAAGAGAGATAGAAAAACTAAAGACATTGAACTGTGTGGGTGAGGGACATTTTCCTTCATTGCCATACATTATAAGACATGGAACAGAAATACTTTAAAAAGTTTCAAGTCTGTCCAGAAATGTATAAAAATACAGTCATGCTGGCATTGCAAATGCGCACCCTTTGAAATCAGACTCTGTTCATGATTTAGCAATATTGTACATACATTAAAACATAATTCTGACAATAATGTACACGTGCATTTGACCTGTAATAACCTTTCTGCGTCCTGATCAAGTAACTCATACCTAATTCTTCCTGTGGGATGAACTGAGGCGTTTGTACTGGTATCGATGAGCTTTCCGTCTGGACAGCAGGTTGCAGCACATCCCGCTTCTGCTCTCCGGGATACAGTCTTTGAAGGACTTTAGACTGGAATACTAACGTGGAATGACACAAATGTTGACGCTGGTTAACTAGCGTGTGAAAGGATGTCAACAATAAAGCGTGTGTTGAGCACAAGACACTGTAGCACGTGGAGCCTGACTGTAAACAAACCGAAAGACTTATTCAATGTTTTTATCTTACCTTCTTTTCTGAGGGACATATTGATGGCCAGGGATCACAATGTCATTTTTATTCCTTCATTTGTGTATTTATGGCCTATCCGAGATCATTATATTGATACATAAACTATGTTGTTAACACATTTTAAAAGCGATTCTATACTTACAAATACAATACCAAAAAAGCTAATTAAAACAAACGAAGGCTTTTACATCTTGACTGTACATACGTCTAACGTTAATCCAAGACACGATCGACCATAATTCGCACAATGTTTCAATGCAAATCTTTCGCTTTCCGTGTTTCCACTTCCGCCCTCACCAACATGGGAAAGACGGGCCGAACTGCGCCACCCCGCGGCGGGAACATGTATTACTAGAGAGCGGCGCATCAACATCAGCAGCCGCGGGGCGGCGAGAGTCCATGCGTGCGCTCTCCAAACTTGCTGCTTTTCCCAGCTGAAATCTCAAGGAATACATAGAATGTCAACGTGGAAAAAGGTAACATCTAGCGAACTGTGCATGCATTTGTCTTGAAACGTGTAGATGACATGAGCCCAAAAGTCTTTATTCTCGAGCCTCTGTTTGGATGCACGCGGCGTTTAGAGCTCAGTATCACGTCACTCACCTGTGTGGATTAAAGGTGTAACACCTGCCACCTCTGTTTGACTGTAAGTGGATGCAACGCAAAGTTAAAGTTCGTCGTATCTAGGTTTGTCATGCGACCAAAGTTTGCTCAGAGTGTAAACTTGGCTCTTGGTATTTAATCATGGCTTGTGCAAAGTGGGATGTAGTGCAAGCTACGCGAGATTGGGGGCAGTAACCATCTTAAACAAACCTAGGCTGGTTTGCTGGTTTTAGATGGTTTAAGATACTCTTAGGTGGCTTTTAATGGTCATGCAAGCTGGTATATGTGGTTGGCTTGCTGGTAAAGCTGTTTTTTATACAGTTGTGTACAGTAGATAGAACGGTCAACATGCAACCTAGTTGTAAGAATTGGTGGGGGGCATAAGTTAACATTTTAAGACTGGGTCTTTGACCACTAGTCTGATTATTAAATTAGTTGTGATCTTACAAGGTTCTTCAAGGTGGTGAAGGAGCAATACGATCCACATCTCTGTCCATTTATGCAGTGATGCTGGTGGGATGAGCTGTGCAACTTTTGCTGTGATTGAAACTCGGTGCTTTTCATCTTACAGTGCAAATATGTTAAAATGATGGAGAAAGAGAGCAAATTTGACAAAATGTGCACCCATTATCTAAGCTGTTCTCCAAAATGACACTCATTTTATACATATTACATAAGCCAGCAGCAGATGCGGTACAAAGCGCCGCAGATGCAGCTGTCTGTCAGTGTAAGTGCAGGGTGCAGCACTCATTCGCAGTTTCAAACGCAGACTCTACAGAAATAACTCAGACTGGCAGAATCAGCCTTCACCATATCTAGCACTTATGCTGACAGGCGGCATGTTTAACAGAACACCAGGGATTTAAATACTTAATTCTTAGCATCAGTGGAATTGTGTGATGCACAACTTATTGGTCACTATTGGTATTAGGCAATATTAGTATTTCTATTGGCATCCATTGGCAAGATAAACATTTGACATTTGGCAACTATCAGAGCTTTTCCGATTTAAACAATATATTCTTCTGCCAGTTTTACGAAAAGCAGTTGTCCAGCTTTTTCTGCTGTACATTTATAATGTCTGGTTTCATTTGAAGCTTGTAGAATTCTAGGTCATAGGTTTAAGGTCCTGGTATAAACAGCAAAGTTTGTCATTGTTCTTCACTCTGGGGTAAAAAGTTTGCAAAGCAGTGCCATAGTGCTGATATTAAAATTAAATTGACTGAGAGATAACTGAGAGCAAAGCTATGTAGATTTGTAAAAACCATAATCATAATAGTTGTTGGTCATAACACGGCGTTATGGAATACTTCTGTCAAACATTTTTGTATTATTACTGTATTTATTTAAATAGCAACCAATTTTCTTGTGCTGGATTTGTCTTTCATACCACTGTGTGTTCCTGTCCTTTCACATCATCAAATAATTGTAGCACAAATATTTAATTTTTTAAATTTAGTTGCATGTTGTGATGTAATAAATGTGATAATGTGAAGTCGGCTGGTCAAAATTAAGCCTTCAGAATATTAAAAGACTTTTCTATTAAACGATTTTTTTACATTATTGGTTGGCTGACTGTACATTAGGACTTATACATCATTAGCTTTCTATATCGGTTCATATCATATCATTCATATTCATTAGTTCATTTAACATTTGGTCCCTCTAGTGATCTTTACGTTTAAGTAGCTTTCTCAGAACTGAAGTCTTTTTAATAAAGCACTATATGGGATTGCCTTTATTTTTAGCTGAAATCAGGAGCCATAAATCCAGTATGTTTTGACATGAACACACAGAGGCAGAGCCACAAGAGGGTTCTCATGTCTTGCATATGTGAACTGCAGCTAAACTGAGCCTAGTGCTTTTGTGTGGGGTCTTTGTATGTAAGTCACATGTAACTGCTGTAATGTTCCTTATCGATTCATAATGCAGGCATGCATTAGTGTCTGTATCCATCACAGATAGGGTCAGTTGGTTGCTAATAAATTATCTATAAAAAATGTATATAGAAAAATTATTAAGCATTTTGCTATGCAATACAGTGTGCCCCAGAATGGCAACATGACCTGGGCTGAATTCGAACCCAGGGTCTCTTAAAAGCCCGCCACAAGCCCTTGCCCTGACCAGCAGACCATGGCTCTATTTTTACGAATCATACAGCACTGTGCAGCACTTGTGCTTTTTGAAACTTTTTGTGGTTTGATCTGCTCTGGCTGCAGGTTACAATTATAAAGTCTATCTGGGAATTTTTGGGGCCACGGCACAAAACATTCCTCTGGAAAAGAGTGTAATTAGAGCGACTCATGGGAGCTTTTCCTTCCCCCAATTACTACAGGAATTAAGAGGTGCCTGAAGAGTGCGTTTTAAAATCTGAGGCACACACACACACACACACACACAGCGAGTCGATCTCGGCGTGTCTGCTTGTGTGCTTTTTTCTTGATCGTGACAGTTGAAGCTATTTAGTAATTTAAAGAGCTGCGATTAGAAACACACTGATTATATATACACTGATTAAACAGGCTGTGAATGTACACACACTGATTACACACAATATCGCAGCTATGCGGTTAGAGGGTCACACCAGTGATTATTGTGGAGAGATTTCCCATTACACTGTATATTTTGTATGGTATGATATATTATGCAAACGCTCCTAGGCGTACATAAATATTGTATTTCATTCCTCATTCACTCATACACTTAAATTCTTCAGTGTAAGACTTTTTAGACACAAGTTTTTGACTCCACAGTTATAGTTTGTGCTGGGGTGTGGTTGTGTAGGTTCATGCAAATTTAAATGTGAAAGTAGAGTCTGTTTTTTGCTTTAGTGTTCTCATGAGTAGTGCAGAGTAAATACAGCCCTCAATTGAATCACTTTGGCAATTTTTAGTGACAACTTTCTTACTAAAGTGAAAGACTCATTGGTGAGCCATTATAAGAGAAGTTACATTCTTTTATACGCCCTTTATCTAATGCGAGTTGTAAAACTTCCTCTAACAAAGGCAGAAACGCTTAAGGCTGTTACTCTCGAACGCACTGCTGTATTTCAGCGACTCTCAGATGTTTTTAATGGTGTCTGGAGTCTTTATGTGTGTTCCTTACCCTGACTCTCTCAAGCTGTTAAATGAGCTCAAATTGTATTTATTTGTTTGTTTGTTTGTACTGCAGATAAAGTGAACTCCCGTTTTGTCTGAAAAGCGAGGGAACCCCTTGGGTTTGTCGGTTTGTTTTCTTTCGTTTGCACAAAAAGATTTTTACTTTATTTTTGTCAAGGGCGAATAAGCAGAGCACTGGGCATGAACGTGCATCTCAGTAAGGGCAGAAAAATGAGCTCTTGGTTGCCAAATCCTCTGTATTGGTTCTACTGCACTGGGAGTTTAGAGGTTCATTACTTCTAAAAGAAAACAGTCAGTTTTGTTTTGTGTGGTATGATGCTGGCACAGGCAACCGCAAGGCACCCAGTCCTTTATTTTTATGAGAGTTTGTGTTGTGACAAGAT